>MNPL01004320.1:0-49708 GCA_002081605.1 Tropilaelaps mercedesae
GTATATATATAAATATGTGTATACATATATATATATATATATATATATATATATATATATATAATATGAGGGTTCGAAGACGTTTCGGTTATTCAGCTGTATATGGCAAAGGGTCTTTGGATTACTATTATAAGAAATCGCTAATCATAGTTAGAAAATAAGGCAGTAGTGGTGAAATAAGTCCAAGAAAATAAGAGACTTGCGAGGGTTAATATAAAATGGACACACTTAAAAAATAGTGTAATGTAAAAATTCTACGCAAGAAAAATTAACATTTTACGTAGTAAACAAATTAAACATTATCTAACTTGTTCATGTATGAATATTTTTCTTCTAATGAACAAGTAGTGTACCTCATTTGATTTGTTTTTGTAGCATTAGTTCTTGACCTACACGAAAGCATTTATTTGAATGGTTACTGATTGGTCTGTCTATCGAAAAGAAAGCTATATGGTTAATCATATTTCTCCAAAGTTTACCCCGCTTTTATCATATTCTCAGCAAGAAAGCTGCGACTTTTATCCTACAACATCGTTTCTTTCATGTATACAATTTGGTTCATTATTTCATTTAAATGTTTATTAACATAAGATTTATGGAAAACAATCATGAGTGAAAATCGTGCGTGATTTTACAAATTACTTTTTGACGGTAATGCATAATCAAGAGAACGTATTAGTAAGATGCGTCGTTCCAAATAATAGAATTACGGTGACGGCCATGAGCAAGATTCATGACACACTGAAGGATTACATTAGATAGGAATATAGGTCTTGAAGGATTGAAATATAGTACAGTACTGACAAGTTGTAAGCGTCTTGTTTCTCGTTGTATTTCTTCCAACCAACCTGAAATAGCTTCTGTTGCACGTTCTCTGTCGTTCTTACACACACTCACACACACATTGTCTCTGTAAATGAATATCGAGATGAATACCCATATCAGCGGAATTTTCTGCCCCCTTAGTGCCATCTTAGTATATCTATATGTCGACTGTACTTGCGTGCCCGCTGCTGTGCATTCGCGGAGGCGTGCTGCTTTTCCCAAAGGAGTAAATATCGTAACGTGGCGAGCAAAGCAAATTGAAATTGATCACCACTGCCGACGTCGTCTCGGCGAGTCTATCGGGCATACGAGCGACCAACTAAGTCTTCTATAGTCTTTCTCGTAGTTTCTCGTCAGCATCGTTCCTGCGAAATGTGCCGCTCCGAAATCTACTTCTGTGGCAGCATCACAGTATCGCCTCCAATCCATCCATTCATTTAGTCGTATACGTTGCAGGGCTTTGGGGCGGGCTCTGCCCCCTCCTTGATCTTGTGATGTCCCTGAGGCCGGTCGGTCGACCAGGATGCCTCCTCCCAATGTTTCTCAGTCTGTTTCTCTACTCCGCTCTCGTATAGAAAGTGATCCAGCAATGCGTGCCACCCAACCACTCCCTCATCCCCTCGCAGATAACCCCCTTTGAACTTACACAACTGACTTTGCCCTCGAAGACCTTCTGCCGACCAACTGAGATCATCAATTGATCTACGCTTTCCGTGCACTCCTTCCTAACATATACACAGGGACATGAATACACACCTACACACATCGCTCCCGTATCGGGCCAATGATGCACGCCAACGAATAGCGGAGTTCTTCCTTTACTTCAGCCGAGTCGGTTTCGCTGGCGGTTGCCCCCGTTTTCGACCTGACTCTCGCCTATCCTAGTCTATTCCATACAAAATGGGATAGAAAGGAAAGTGGGATGTTTTCTCTCCTTCCTCTTACTCGTTCTCATTCAGCCGTCGTCGTGTGACATGCTGAAGGATGCTTTGCCATTCACCTTTGACACGCGACCCGACTTTGCACTTTTCCCCACGCGGCCAATACCACAACCCGTAGCTCTGCTCCGATTTGGCACATAGGCTGGCCAAAGAAGAGGTTCTGCTGTCTGCAGTCAAGAAAATGTGAAGGTGCAGATGACTCTTTTGCGATCTCGTATATGCACTCATACACACACAGACTCGATTTGTAAGTGGTGTCAGCCTTAAGTCTACTGCAAATGTGCTATGAGCAAATTCTAGTAATTTGGTTGAATCGTAGCCATTGAGATGTATCTACTCTTCGAATATTAACCAATGCATATTGTTGTAGAAGGGAAAATACTACATTAAGAACATTTAATATTAAAAACTGTATTTACGTGATAACAGAACTCTACAGAACTAACCCTTTGTCAAACCAGCATGCAGATTGGATCTAGCAAATGGGGTTGAACGTGCTGCCAACGCATAGAGCACATCTCAGTTGCTTATTGGAACATTTAGGGTCTTCTGCCCGAAATCTACCCAACATATTGCGAAAAAGCCGCTTGGTGTGTAGTACTTATAGCATGGTATATCAAGTAACGAACTAAAGTAAAAGTTAAACTAAAGAAAGAAATTCGAAAGGGTATTTATCCTTACTACGTCCTAGATGATTAAGCTATATGTTGAGATTTGGAACCCTATAGTTGTCCTTAAACCTTGAAGATTATTGTCACACGTCCTTCAGTCATCAATAGGGGGTGCAATTACAATGCTCGGTATATTTTTCCTATTGGCACCCATTTTAGGTTCAGGCTCAATAAATGTAACGAATTGCTAACGACTAAAATTAATCAAATGGGCTTTGAAGCAACCGCACCTTTTGTCTCTGGGCATATTATTTCCTCCTCTCCAACCAATTGTTAATATATTTATATATATATGTATATATATATTTTAAAGGCGGAAATATAAGAAGAACAGTGCAGTCTTGTAGACAATGTCCTGATCAGCCAAAGCTTTCGAGCTCGTCGCTTGATTCAACAGAGCAAATATTTCTATTACAGGGATTAAACTCACCTTACCGCGTCCTGCACATCTCGACCGGATCTGCCTAGTCCCCCTGCAAGTCCAATCTGTTTGACGTACAATCCCGATCCACATTCGTGTCCCCCACATTCGCGTCGTTCATTTATCTCTCTTTCCCGCCTTTATCGACCAAACATACAAACACACACACTCCCACCCACTACACACCAGTGTTTGCATCTTCTCACGCTATCGCAGGTGAGTGGCTGTATTACAAAGATTTTAGGGAGAGCCAAGGAGATTCGTTTATTCCCTACCAATAGCGGCAAAGGAAGTAACACAAGTGGTGATCACTGTTGCGGGGAAGGAAGTCCACTAGGAGCGACCGGCGCGAAGATGTATAGCGGTCGCCGAAGCTGGCGTGAGTTAAAGGCAAGCACCAGCGACAAGATTCAACGTCTGCCACTACAATGGGCCCCAGATTGGGGATCCAGATTGGGAGCCTATACGAGCCTAAGTTGTGAGTCCCCAAAGAGTCCTTGCCACCACGGACCAAGAAAAAAGAAAGGAAGTCCGGTGCGGGGCCAACTGTTGACGAGTTCTACTCCACCATCATCGTTCGCCCCTAGCTGATACTGGAGCGTCTGGGGCCGAGCGAGCCGAGGTGTCACCCACGACGGGACGCGAGGTGCCAGGCACACAAACACACAAGCAAAGAAAATCCACCTTTAAAGTAGAAGCTATACCGTGTGAACCAGAGTGGCCATGACGCTGATAGAGGGTCGGGTGCAGCGATTGTCCGTCGGAAACAAATCCTCATCCGGCTTAGTGGAATACAAGCGTTGATATCCTCGACCCCGCGCATAGGGAATGATAACTAGTTATCACATCTTCTCAGGTCGATTGTTGGATCTTCAACGAACGCGCTTCAAAAACCGAAGACGCTCGTAGGATCAGTTAAGGCTTCGTAACTTTTACTTAACCCCTGGATTCACCTAGAAGCTGTACTCACCATTTAAGGTAACAACGCGCAAGTGCTTTAAAACAACCTATCATATACTTATATATTTTTGTATATGTATATATATATATATATATACAGAGAGAGAGAGAGAGAAGGGGAGGGGTACTATAAAATATGTGAGAAACACAAACATTACGTCTTAATAATTAGTTAATTTGTTCATTGCTGTGACTAAACCGCGAACGCTAGCCAGAAGCTTTGCAATTAAGATAGTCTGACTACTGAAATACCTCCGAATAAAGGATCACAAATATAATGTAGACCAAATACTCGTATGTGCTAATACGAGTATAAGGAGTATATATATTCACCCCAAAATCATTAAACATATTTTCACATGCCCACCCTCAGTATCTTTATTGTTTTTAGCTTGAAACGGCTCCCAGCATTATTTATCTTACAAAACATACATTTTTGGTGTATTTACATTCGATCGAATCCAATATATATTTAAGTGGTTGCTGATCTTTCTTCTTCAGCAGTGGGACCTTCAGTTTGAAATGTGCTCCGGCATGAACGACCATTAACGCGTACAATGCCATAACTCACGTTGCTATCGTTGCTACATGCTGCAATGGCCTTTGTCCCTCTGTTGTTATTATTGTCGTCGCTTGTTCAGCTCCACGTATTGTACGGCACTCTGGGACTCCATAATGTCCTCTCTCCTCCTTCTTCCAGTCTGAATGTCATCCAGCAGCATTGCCGTGGCGGCCAACCCCTCGCTCTCGAAGTTCGCGCGTACTCCGCCCCAGCCTCCATGCAGAGATCCTATTTTACTCTTAAGCTTGCCGTCCAGGCCATTGGGCTACACAACCAGTATTTGCGTAGCCCACTCTCGGCCGTTGCTTCTATGTAACATCGTTGCTGCCGCCGAACCGGAAGAGCTGAGTTCTCGACTTGTCCGATTTCTCTGTCGAGGCCCTCGTGGGCCTCGGGAACTCGGCGTGGAGAGGGCGGGAACAAGGGCAGCGAGGGCCCCCACCCAATAGAGCGGCTTGCCTTCTAGCAAGCCGACCAATCCGCGTTCGTCTGGAGGTTTCCAGCTCAGGGGACCAGACGAACGCATTGAGAACGAGCGGGACTGAGGCGGAGACCGAGCTGCTTCGAACCCCACAGCGGAGCTGCTGTCGCGGTAATACGCTTCGTACCGGTGCAAGCAATAAGATTGGGACTGCCGGACAGGAGATAGAATGCATTGGAAACTGTAGGAGCCATGCAGTGCTCCGGGCCTAAAACGAAGTGAAGCAGTCATTATAAATTCATCCCTGGTACTGCTTCTGCAACGTGAGGCTTTAAAATACAGCAGGTTAGCATAGTTAGTAAACTTTACCTAGAATTTTAATAATATATCCTTAATAAGCTGGGTCGGATGATCCAGGCAAACTGATGCTTTTTTCGCCAAATGTTTGCAAATTTTCCGCACTATTATGGGGCCTTTTATGTTATAGTGACAGCTGTTGTCACGACTCAGCCGTGTGACGGTCATTGCGACTGAAGTCGCCGGTTTATTTTAGGTCTGCACATCATCGTCTTAATATTAGAATGCCCGCATATAACGGCAAATAACATTAAAGACGTCATACAGCTTGGAGGTATACTACATACTTGCTTCTAGAGGTGAAGCTGTTCATTTTAGAGATGGTTCTGGTGCAAACCGATGAACATACTAAATATAAAAATATGGGTTTATGTGTTTGGTCTTCTTGGGCAATATATTTACTGTACATTTCAGGGCATTACCTTCAATTTGAGCTACTAATGCAGTACGCGATTAGTTTCGATTTTTCCTTGATTCTCAAAATTTCCATGTGTATTTCAAGTAAATAACTTTTAGTGCTACTATTATTACCTATTTAAAGTCTGCTTCGAGGAACGTAGAAAGAAATAAACTACATTCTCGTTTTAAGCTCGGAACTGCATGAGAAGCGCATAACAATGTTATATTTGCATAATTGTTACATGTGTCACATATGTCACACACACTCTCTTCTAAAAATGTCGGACCATATACTCAAAGATAGCTGCCGCAAAGCAGCAAAATAGTAATATTTTCACAACGCCGCTGAAAAATCTGAATTAGCAGAAATAGTGTGGTGCGAGTAGAATTTTCTTTTATTGACACCATCGTTTACCACAGTCGTGTCTAACGACAATACCTCTATGTCAAAAATCCTGGCATTTTATGTATAGTACATATAGTTTAACACATCTTCTAATCTCTTTACAATCATAGCCTGGAAAATTTGTCAGCTGGTTATCGTGTTTAATAACTTTAAGTGACAAAAGTGCCAACCACTAAAATTTGACCACTTCCCCACTGACGCGATTGCGTAGAGACTTTTGACGAGTATTTTCAGGTGAATTAGCCTATGCTACGCTGCATTCATCGATCATAACAAAGAAATCAGTGATCAACGAAAGTGAATTACCTCTCGAAAACCAATCAGCTAGCAAACGTGAAACATAATGACTAGGAATAAGAAATCATGTATGCAACGAGCGCTTATGAGAAAGTACACATTGGATCACATTGGTACACACGCCTTTTCATGGAAAAATAAGACGTAAGCGACGAGTGGATACGATTAAAGGTAAACTGGGGTGTGGGGGCTGGCTTGGAAAGGCTACAGCGCATAACGAAACGAAGCTCGAGCTGGGGTCGTTCGAGAAAGCGGACAGGGACAGTGCGGCAGAAGGCGTTGTGGGAGGTGGGGAGTTTTGGCGGCATTTTCAAAGATTGGGGCTCCAAGAGGCGAGATGAGGAAAAGAGGAGTAAAAAAGGGGCCGAGGGCTGAGACGAGGCGAAAGCCAATTTAAAATTTTAGACACTTCATTTTTCAGGGTAAAAATTAAAACATTTTTGTTACCGCTAAGCTCCTCGAGTCAGCTTCGGGGCTCCATGACCAGAGGGAAAGCGTGAGAGAAGCGGGATCGAGGCAGACGCAAGAAGGAGGTACAGTGCAGGTGATATGAGGAGGATATACTCTGTAAGCAGCGGTAAAACTAGAGCGAGAGAAAGAGACAAAGGGCGAGATAGTGTTGGCGGTCCTCGTGGTGGCCGTATCCTACCCGTAGAACAGTCCATAGCAGTAGAAGCGACAGGAATATGAACGATCGGGTCCCCGTTCGCCCGCAGGTCTCTTGAGGGTTTGTGCGTCGGTTCTGCAGCAGCCGCCGTCGTCAGCTAGCAAAGCAACTGCACTCCTACCGGCAGCTTCTTGGCTTCTCCCTTGGCCGCCTCGGCTGGCTTTACAGGCCTATCATCATTTTTCTCCTTCTTTTTAGCCACCTGATCCCCTGCGCGACGCTAAAGACGACCAGTCCGTGGACAAGGACTTTTTCGCTTACTCGTACTCTTTATACTTCTTTTTCTGGCTGGTGGCCAACCTCGCAGACTTCCTCTTCATCGTGTGCATAGTCTGATGTATTTTGTTCCTCTATCCGTCGTTTCTCGGTGCGGCGGTCCTAGGTACATGCTACACCGACACCGTCATAGGGCTTTCGCCCGTTCTCCTTCCTGTCTACGATAGGACAAGGCCTAAAGACAAGGAAGGCCGAAGCATCGCTGTCTCTACCACTACCATTATATGAGCTATTACGAGAAACGTCTTCATCTCCACCAAGTAATAACGTCGTTGACTACTATGGTGGCTACTATGCTGAGGAGTCCTCTGCTGTCAGCGTCAGTGCCATCAAGTTGGTTAAACCGAGTTGCCCTCGACTCTATGTTCGCGACGCATCTCATAGCCAAATGGCGACGGCAACGACCCATCCCTACGACGAATGAAGGTCCCCAAAGCGCTCCATCCTTCCCAGAGCGTAAATGATGAATACATATTACATTATCTCCTAGGTGAATGGAAGCATCAAGGCAGGAAGAAAACAGAGAGAAAGAAAGAAAAAACGAGCTACTCCGAAGCCCAGATAATGGAAGAAGGGCAGTTATTCAGAGTTGCCAGTTTCCATCTACACTAGTTTATGATTATAGAGTAGTGGCAATGAAAGGTCATTGTGTATCAGGGGAAACGAGGGGAAGGGGATTTTCGGATAGTTGTTTTTAGATAGGACATAATGTCGGCAGGATAAAAACGTTTTGATCCAGGCATTATACCACTGTAAGCAACGAAAATTAGGACAAACTTTATTTATTCATTTTTGCTAAACTTAAGCGATTTCATGATAAAATTTTAAATTTTAATTTCGCTGATTTTAAATAGTAGGAATGTTATGTGATTACAGCGCAACCAGAACAGGGAAAATTATACTCAAAAGATATACGCTCCAAAAGAAATCGCTGTTGAAGATTCCGACGTAAGCAAAAAGCACTTCTTTTTGACGTCGACGGCTCTAATGAATTATCATTGATATGATAATTTGAATGATAACAATAATTTGAATTAATTTTGAAAGTTTAAGATGCGCTGGATACCCCACTTTAAATTTCATTTAAGATTTAGCCCTGAAGCCATTGCTTTCCTCCAATTTTATAGATTATAATTTATGAATGTACTCAATCTTAAATGTTACGCAAACTATAACCGAAACTTGAGTGTCATTACATAAGAATTACTAAAAAAACTCAGCTCTCCGAATCTGTAGAGCAACCTCTCGGCATTTGATCTTTACCTGCATTCTATCGAGTAAATTTGCAAAAAACACCGAAACTGCCGAAGCTAGTACTCGACATGTGTAGCTCCTCAACTACTGAAATAGTTGTTTGCGTATAGAAATAGTCTATCCTGAACACGCCAAAGAAAATCGGTTTAGAATCGTTTTCTTTTCGCTTTATTTAAGCAGAGTGAGGGACTGGGTGAAGTTCGTGAGAACATAATTTGAATACTAACCTGGGGCATCTGGTGGGTTCGTCTCTCAGTCGTTCCAAGTCGAGTTCATTTAGTTTCTTGGAAAAAAACATCCAGCTGAGGAATGGGTAGCATGCAGAATGAGAATATGACTCGTCAATAAGAATTCGCCGACCGCGCAAAGTTTACGGTCACTTATATTTGTGTCAAACGTTACAATCTGAAAACCATCCCAAACGACTACCTACAGCGATGGCATACAGAGGTAGCACATAAACGGAATGCCAGCAGTGTCAAATAGGAGATTTGGCGTTTTGTATGTAAACTGGCTAACCAAGCTTTTTAGAAGAGATGTTGTCAAATTAGCTGTACCCTTATAGCCGTTTTAGTGGGACGATTAATAGACATGTGCACATTGCTGTTCTTTGAGATGGTTGCAGGAAAAGAAAATTCCAATAAGGTTTTCTACACATTCTATTCGCTGAGATTCTACCAATCATTGTTTGCGACGGCATCATAAATTGGGACGAAAATTTGGGTGAAAGTTAGAGCAAGTTACACAATTTGACGCAGCTATCCAACACGTTTAAACAAGTTTCCAAATTGTTTAACAACACCAAAGGTTAGATTTTCGGAGGTCAAAAAGTAGAATTTTCCCCCAAGGCGGAATGCTCGTCTACGTTTTCTTCCAAGGCGTATATAATTTGAATACCATTTCATATGACCGCGCTTGGATGGTACTATAATCGTAAAACATCTGCATAGGACATACGTCAAAATCTTCTTCGATTAAGCGAAACGTTAAACTCTATTTTAAGTAAAAAGTTAACGTATTTTAAGGTCAAAGAAGTCAAGTACTTGGTACAATGCAATTATTCTATCGACTAACCATATAAATATGAAATGATTGCTCATTTTTTCTATCCTTCTAGCGGCCTTTGGAAAATTCTTTTGGGGAATGAGGCACATGGTTTTATCTAGATGATTGCGAAAATGAATTAAATTAGGCTTTAGTGGTATGTTTTGTAGAAAGCTAGCCTGGCAAAATTGTTCTGTCCTACCTAGCTAAATTCGTTTTTTATCGTACGTTTCGCCTTGTTAGTTGCTTTGATGTTGCTATATTCAATACACTTGCCTCGCTTCTACAGATTTGACTGTCCGTTTTGAGCCGTCTCGTCGGTATGTCCGTTCGGTAGCTCCATAAATCAACCAATCGCTCAAGAGCCGCTTCTTTTCTCTTCGGCCATACGATTGGGCTAGAGTTGCCTTAGGGGCATGCAGTGTGGAGAACAACAGTGGCAGTTGCGGCCACTAGTCTCGCGTCGTTCCTTCTACTCTCCGGGCGGAATCGGAAAAAGGAGAGAGAGCAATACGAGCTTTCAATGGGTCCGCTAGAGTCGGGGGTATAAGGGCTGCTCTATCGAGATCATCTTCTCCCAGGTGACCCGGCGGCCGCCACACCATTCGCGCGCCGTTCCGTCAACATTACTACTGCCACTACCTACAGTGTGGCATTGCCTCTCTTCCACAACCATCAGTGGACCAAGGCATTCATTCATCTTGCCCCCTTCCTCTGCAAAGGGCCCCCAACCTGCCCTGCCGTATTCCCTTCTGAGTCTGCTTTCCAGCCACTGTCTTCATGAACGACCATCCCCTCTGCACGAGGGCTCCCGAGAGGGACTGAACTGACTCCCAGTTCGGCCAACCGCTACGGCTACGGCCGGCGCCATGGCCACCCAAATAATGCAGAGGAGTGGAGTAACATGGAACGCGAGGGGCGCTTGTCAAGGTGCGGGATCAGGGTTGGGGAGCTGCTATACTAATGGTTTTTATAATACTACTCTCTACCTCGTTGTCGTACGCGCACACTCGCAAACGCACAATTCTACACCATGCGTGTAGTGCACTCCATCTCTTGGTTCATCGGGAGGTATAGAGCAAGCCCAGAAGCCAAGCCCTTCCCGCAGTCTCGAGGTCGGAACACACGCAGGAGGAAATACAGACGGTGCAGGTGGCAGGTTAAGAAGCCTCCATGTGGTGTAGTGCCACCTCAGCGGGCCGACACCCACCCTGATGCAAAGGAAAAGAAGGAAAGTGATACAGAGTCTGAAAACGCTCCGTCAGATCGTCCTCGGTTGAGTGTATCCCAAAATGCAACGCAGGGCACACCCACACAGCACCAGTGGATGATCAGACCGAGCAGAGGTAAGTGAAGCTGGTCAGAGGCATCGAGCCATCACCCCCCATCCACCTGATTCCCTTTTCCGCCGACCTGATCATTTTGCTGGTATGATCACTGCTGTATACTACCATGCTGGTAATGATGAAGCAGCTGAGGGAAAATGCTCTTGGTGATCAGAGACGACTCGTCACCATGTAGCACGAAACAAAGCGTGCCGCCACATACTGATATTTGTGATAGTACTTCAGCGATATGCATTGCTAGGTGATCGTTCGTCACCGTCAGTGTAGATGGATTGAACACGCGTCATAAGAGTATAGACCCTGCAGCTTTCCATGATGATGAAAGAGTGGCCACAGCGAATAGATATAAAAAAATCAACCGAAAGCACAACATATAAGCGAAAATCGTTCTGCTAATGAAGCGAACTATACATTGCAAATCGCATTTGGAATTTAATTTTTACCAGAGAGAATTCACTGCCAAAGTTTCGTACAGAACCGCTTGGGAAAAGAATCGTATGTAAAAAATCAGAGAAGAGTTAATCTTAATTAAATATTGAAAAAGGGCGAGAAGTAAGTCCTAGCGTTTGTTGTAAATAAACAAGGCCTTCGTCTCCCTAGAGAGGATAGAAAAGCATTCCCGCATTTTATCATGAACAGGTGGAAAATGAGCACCCCTAATAACGCGAAGAGGCCACTATTATATTCGACTTTTTCACTATTGGAATAACAATGAAGGCCACTAGTAGTACTACATAAATAGCATAATCCGAAGGTTAGGTTCACACATCAAGATAATTAGGCGATATGTATCATAGCACTAACTGAACACATAGTTTTCTTAAATTGGATTTCGAAGAACTTCCTTATTCACTTCAAGAGGCTTTTTAGTAACCTGTAGGAACGTCAGTATGAGGTTGTACAAAAGTGTCTGTGTCCGAAGTTGTACAAAAGTGATACCTGGTTACGTATAACTCGGCTGATCTCTTCTATCGACTATGTTAAACGTTTATACTTAATTTTTTGAACGTTAACTAATGTTTTTTTTTAGTATCATTTAACAACAGTATAAAACGACCTTTAAGAACCAAAGAAAATTTTCAAATGTTTGGTTTGTCCGCGCATTGCCAAAAGAGCTTTCCTTCTTGTCCTCCTCGTTTTTTTAGTAACAAACCAGCATGAGATAAAACTAAAATAGGCGACTCAAATATTAATTCTTGGTGCACCTTTAGTAAGACAGGACACCAATTTCAAGATATCTTTCCATCCGCTAGACCGCGGATCCCATGATCTTGCAATTTAATAGACTGCTATTACCTGGAAATTACCTAGAAAGTACTAGAAGTACCTAGAAAGAAAAGTAGTTTTTCTAAACTAACAACAATAATAGGCATACGAGCGACTTTCGATATTTTTGCGGTTTTTTTTCCAAGTAAGACTGAAATTCAACACAATTTAAAGCGATTTCTGTAATACCATAGCGTCCTTCTTACAAAATGGTAGCGCACATCAATACACGTGGTTGACCTTTATTCACTCCTCATCCTTTAAACTGCCCTGTTTCGCAAAGGCATTTACTGAGTTGGACTCTATACATTTTGTTCTTTAATAACGTTTGTTCTTTACCTCTTTGCTCGATATTGCATTTCTCGTAAGCTTTTTCGACACTTAAACTAGAAGGCACTTCTGCTGTTATATCATTCAATACTATATTTTTATTTATCTTATTTTGTATACTGCCTTCGGGGTCGAAACTTCTGGCCTTATATTCAATAACTTAATTGCGAACATTTTCAAGCTGCAGAGATGCGTCTTAAGATTGTTGTTCAGAAGGTTTTTTATTTCTGAAATCTTTGAGCATTATTTGCTGGAGAGTCTTAGTCAGTTGAGGGTCGTCAATAAGAACCTTATTCTGCTCAGTCGCTGCACGTCAAATACTACTCAATTTACCATTTTTAATAGGAGACTTTCATATGAAACTCCATAAGCCCTTGTAATTTGCGATGTTCTGTTGGTAATTTCAAGATGGAGCTTAATAAGACGACTCCTGAAACGCTAAATGGATGTAACTACATCTAAAATGACCTCTCTTTTTAGTCTTCCAGAAGCTGCCATAGTAATATTGGTATTAATTACTTTGTCCACCATATAGGTAAAATAATTTATGAGAACACATTGAGTGAGCTAAGAGCTACGAATATTTCACAAAACAATATAATTTAATTATTTATTCGACGCATAACAAACTAATTCTTGTAAGCCTTACAATCGTTTATATATACTATTTCAATTCTAATGAAATAATAATAATAATAGTATATCATGTTTGACCAACGTAAAAAGTGCTTTTTCTAGCATTGTTATCAAATGAGCCCCCCGTATCATGGGCAATAATTATTTTACGAGGTTTTGGTATTGAGGGCCATCAGAACTGACAAAAGCTAGATTTATAATAGAACGAGATAATTTTGCAAACATAAAACAAATTTGTGATTTAAATGCTTTATACACATATTAAGCATGAACTTTTGAAACAATGCGTAAGCACTTGGAAGATATCAAGTGATAACAGGCATATTTGATAAAAAAAAAATACGCTTTATTTTCCATAAACAACATTCACAAACATTCCCATTCGTTCATCCCATCATTCCCATACGACGTCAATGTTATTCCGAATTCTAATTTTGTACTAATGACTATGTACTAATAAGTTTTGTAACGTCTACCTCTCTGAAATAAGTCATATTTGAGTTCTTTCTTTTCTCTGATTTAATCTCCGCTCTATTATTTCTGATACTAAATCGCAACGAATACCATATACCTTCTCGACTTCTATCTTATATTGGACATATATTGGACAATAATTTACCAAGCGTCTCTTGTTGAACTGCATGCTACTGTTGCTAGCTAGTTATTGATAACACTCATAATCTTTACAAATGACTTAATTACCGCCAATTTGTTAACTCGTTGGCGTACGGTCAGTCTCGCCAATGACCCATAGAAGATTCTTCTCAAACCCCAAGTCTCCAGCGTTAACGAAAAGCGTAATAGATCTTCCACAACGCTAAATGTAAGACCTGTCCACGAACGTGTTTTACGTATTTCGGTCTTGAAGGTTCTCGTTCAATGTCACAGTGACAAGTTCCTCGTATGCTGCTCTGAGGGGAAGCATCTTTAAGGACTTTTCTATCAGACCTTGGGCATCTCGAAACGCTAAAACCATAAGGCCACCGACCCGATGGCTTATAGCTGTGACTCGGATTTGGCCAAATTAGCAAGCATCCGCCTGCCGAAGTAGAGGGCAAACGGCGCCGTCCAGGTGAGAAACCGAAGTGTAGTGAACATATTATTGCCAAGGTAGAACAAGTATTCGATGTAAAGGATCGCTCCAAGGGAGACCTGGAAGAGAAGGGACGACGGTGTGATGCCTGACATAGAAATACCGATCCGCATCCAGAGGACCAACATTAGGCCAAACAAACCCAAAATAACGAAGCAAAATACATTCGACACAAAAACTGGTGGTCTCTTTTCTGGTTTTCGGAATGTATGTACGATATCGGGCTTGCGCGCGAAGTAATCATCCACAGGTGACGAGGGTAGCGAGAACTTCAGCTCGACCTCCGAAATGGTCCACATAAAAGACTTGATTTTGCTATCACCGACAATAAGCGATAACTCATAGTTGTCAGGCAAACTGTGGAAAAGTTTGGCCTTTGTTTTTAGATCGACATCTAGCTTGTACACATTCTTATTGTCGGCTTCGGGAATCAAAATGACTTCTTTGTGAGGCGACGCTAGCCGCACAAAGACCTGCTGAGGTTGAATAGATTCACCGGACGAGTCCACTATTGAGAAAGTCATTTGCAACCGTTGCTCATCACTGGCTTGTAGCCGAGGCCCCTGATCTAAATGGGCGATGTTTTGAAAACCTTGAGACCAGTCCGCAGCCGTCACCTCATCTGCTACTCTTATCTTGAAATCAGCAACTGATACCTGCTTGGGTGGTGCCTTTGTCGGTGCTACACATAACACATTTGGGCTTAAAGCCAGCATCAATAGCCAACCGACTATTGGCATATTGCTCACTCTTTGTTGATGAAAAGTTTTAGACAACTCGTTATAGATACTACGGTTGATGCTGAATGGTTCAAAGATTTAGTCGTTGTTTACAGCATACGTCTACAATGAACTCCACACCCCTTTCCGATACACTGCGAAAACAATTGTTCAACGCCAACACACTTGAACAACGAGCAGTTACATCTATATTCTAACGCTCCGCACGAGTGGAAAATTAGCAGCTTGCCGGCGGAGACACCGGTCGCAAACAAATATGGCCACCCTCATACATATCATTCGACACGTATGCTCTCTCGTCGAACGTATACTTCATCAATTTGTTCAACTGAAAACCCACATGCCTAAACAAACTCTGTCACCATTTTGATGTTCACTGTTCACTTTACAAACTACGGCCAGGCTATGCACGCAAAGAGGTAGTTAATTTGGTGTCCCGAAAAAGGATCTCATGTGGCGCGAAAGTTTAAAATTTCACCGTCTGCTCAGAATGGGCGCGAGTATCTTCATATGGATTCAACCTATATACAACATGGAATAGTCTACTATTATTGCGTTTATAGACCTAAAAGCGTACTATAGGCATAGTTACTTAACATGTTTCAGGAAAAATAGGAATACAGCAAATTTATCACAACCTAATTAAAATTTTGAATTGTATGCACGTGGCCTTCCTGTCTGAATTCAACTTACTTGAGTAGAATTCAGTTGAAACCTGCTACGGCGCTGAAAAAACAGTAGTGAACAAGCGATAAAACACAATGTCAAAGAAAAAAATTATAAATATTTATATTATATAAAAATATGATTTGCTTCAATTAACAGCTTCGACTTGAGTTAATTGCACTGAGTCCGCTCACAGAGACTGTGCAAAATAGTTGAACCGGAATATTTTACGACCTGTTTCAAACCATCTAGGGCTAAATTTAAGATTATTAAATTTAAATTTCACTTAATCTATGCGATTTACCCACAAAATTTTTAATTCAACTCTCATATTCGATTATCGATAACGTCATTTTACATTAATTTTCTATTCTATTGAGCCTTTCCAGTAGTATAATTCGAAACATATGTCTTTAAAATGGGGTTTGTATTACTATCTTGAAGATAGATGCACAAGTTGGTCACACATAAAGCAGCTAATGTCAAGCGCGAGTGATGCATGCAAGCCAACGTAAACTAATACTTTTTTCGAGAACAGAGGACCACAATGTTTCTGGTCGTAATACAATTGGTACACACAATATAACCGAAATAAGCCCCTGTTTAACCGTTCAAGATTCAGTGAGAGAGAGAGAGTCCATGCTTGTTTCGATTGACGTCTCGCACAGGATAGCTTTTTCTTTCGTCTAATGATTCGTGGTTGCCTGACACCGGTGAGGTTGCTACTTCTCCGCTCGTGTGCTCTATGGAAACGAAATCTGCTTCTTGTTTCCACTCCACCTCTACTCCTCGACCAAAAAAGTTTATCCCTTGTTAGTTATTTCTGTGGCCCATTCGTCCCGAGAAGAGCTATTGAAGCCCAAAATTCAAGGGAAAACTTCGAAGAAATGTCAGGAAAGGATTCCTTTTTCCCATGGTTCTCCTAAACTTGTCCTTTCTCTATCCTTCCGACTGTCATTTCGCGTAGGTCTGCCATCGTCTGTAGTTTGCAGCGGGCGCTATCCTAAGGCTTAAGCTAACCCCGATTCCCGTTCCACCGGCGCCCGACGATTCTACTGGCGTAAGGCGGCGAGATTTTTATTCATCCTCTTTTATTCTTTTCTGTCGTTGTGGATGTACTCGTATCTCGTCTGCCTCAGTTGGATTGGAGTGGTTAGAGCGAGCGCCGATGGCGGCAACCGGGCCGGGAGTTTGAGCCAATAGAGGATTTTCGTATGACATTAATACCACAATTTGCCAATGCAGCTACAGAAAGTTTAACTAACTCAAATAATGATCTTGAAACGTTTTACTCATTGACCCAGAACGCCAGGATTAATGAACGCGAAAGTAAAGTAAGAACATTGTAGTGCTTTCAAGCAATATCAATAAAACGCGCTTATCTTTATATTCACTCGTTTGTATGGCAAGCATAGATTCTTGTATACTCATTACAGATACTACCACGTATCAATAAAAAGAAGCAAACGCGACCACTTCTTACTATTACGACTAGTATTATTATTGTTTGAAAGAATGCCTACATGCAAGGCACTCGTATTGTTTATCATTTATTGCCGGAGTGAATTACTCGAAATATCGAGCAAATCTCTGAACAACAGCTTTTATTATTATTATTTTAGTATTACCATAAAAAGAAGGCATATGGCCCCATGGCGAAAATGGTAAAAATTATAATAGTAGTTGTAATTCTTTTTTTGAAACTTTGTTGTAATTACTTTTTATATTATAAGCGCTAGCTAAAAATAACTACTCGCTTGTTTAGCAACGATATTATTAAAGATGCATACACTATCTTATTAGCAAAAACTGCACTTCTTCCATTCAAAGTCGTAAGATCCATATTTTGCTAGTCGACCATCAATAGATGCTGCCAGGGTCTTACCATTAACTGTGTTTAACTGAAGTAGTTAGACATTTCAAGTGGGAGGGAAGTACGTGCCTACGTTGAGAGATACACTTGTCCAACAATGCAAGTGAGTCACCAAAATTGTCAAGTACCGAAGTTGAAATCTCGAAGCACACCATAAAAATACCAATTGTACCGTCCTATTCTTTGTATTAGTTATCGTTCAGTGATCTATATTTTTTGTTTATAGTTTTTGTCTATAGATCTATAGTTTTTCTTGTAGCGGGCCGTAAAAAAAGAATTTGCGAACAACGGATGCTTCGAATATTATGGCTAAAGTTTAACTGTGCGTTTCATTTTAATGTAATATTAAATATGCGTTATAATATTATTTATTACTATGTACTATAATATGCTTGGAAAAACGAACATGAACATAATATTTGCGAACAAAGAAAGTGTAAGGCCTAATATAATTATTTTATTCGTTTTCTATTTCACTTACATTCGAGAAACCGTTTTAAATTCAGCGCTAGTTCTATTCGATTTTAGCCGAACTTTCATAAGTGTCTCCTCAGCTTTACTAATAACCTCACTGAGTCGTAATATATTTTGAAACTGTCTTTGTGATTTAATAGTCGTTGTATCGAAAGAAGTGATGACCAAAAAGGGTTTGAGCCATTTTTAGTTATTCGCAGCTCTAACAAACACAATTCGCCTCTAGTTTTAAAGATAACTCATATTTTTCTCTACCTAGACTTCAAAGGCAGATTGAAGACATCCACTTGATAAGTATGACTCGTTTAAAGGTACAAAGTTGCTTTATTCTTTGTAGCGGTGGATATTTGACATTTGTGAAGTACAATGTATACGCTTTGATTTTCTCTAGTGTCGTCCCGTTTCTTCCAACCATTCAGCGGTTGAGAACGACATCTCGTTTACCTAATTCACAAATAAAATATTAGGCATTTAAATGGGCTAAAATTCTTTGAGTGACGGTAGTGTTTGTACAAGAAAACAGGTAAACTGTGTTCTCGGAGAGTCATCGGAAATTTACGTGAATAAATATACATGAATCGAAAATAAACAAAATATGACTTAGAGCTCTATCGGTAGCTTCATCAAGGCAATCTGGTACCTAGGTACGTCGATATCAACGTATATATTTATGCATATTATCAAATATCTACATCAGCTATTTGGTTGTTTCATATTATCGACAATTATCAACAGTTGACTTCTTCCTTGAATGTACCTTCTGCTTTACATGAAAATGTCATCTCGTTTAGAATATCGTCAAGGCGAGGACCTAATAATACCATTGGAACGCTTTTGAGTTTAGAATCTCTATACCGAAAAAGATATCGCCTATCTTCACGAGTGAGAATTGGCAGTTTTTCCGGAATGTGGACCTGTTCAGCGTACGCAATTTTCTCTCTCTTACACTTGCCTCTGGTGGCTCGATCAACGAAATTGTTACTAGTGTTGCTTTCAAGAGGTTTGCCTAAAACGACAAGGGACGGTTTCAACTCATACTCTTCCTCCTCTTGCTTGACGACGACGTCCATCTCCATTTCCAACTCCTCTTCTGGCGGAAGCTCGTCCACCGTGTCAATGTCCTCCATAGGGGACAGTTCCACCTCGTCTTTAATTTCAACTTTAACGAGAGGTAGTTCTCCAATTGGAATATAGGGGAGATCAAATCCACAGAGAGAAAGTATCTCCGAAAACCGTTTATCGAGTGCATCTTGTGAAAGGTGCTGATGGTACTCAAGTACATGGCACACCCAGGTGGTCTCGAAAACTGGCTTCTCACAGAGTGAGCAGGCTAAACGCTGGTCTGGATCGGACGATGCCTTAAAAAGGAACCACGGCTGATCCAGGGGAACGTGCTGCGCTAGAATGTGCTCAAGAAGAGTTTGAGATTTGGTCCAGCGCTGTTGACAACATTGCTCGTCAACCACGGTCGGTGGCACTGTACTAAGCATCAGTTGAATTGGAGCAATTCGCTCTCTATATGTCGCAAGTACGAGGGCCCACTCGGGATAGAGACCACGGGCCCGATTCAACATTGTCTGGATCACGGGTTTGACCAGGTTCCAGTGGGTTTGCTTGATGTGTGCTGCAATTGAATCGGACGGCGCCCCGCAGTTGTCAACATTACAAACGAAGCAGGTCATATCGTCTTTCGGAGTCTTCTTACAAGCAACAGAGTGTCTTTTTGACTCCTCTGTCGTACACGGCCGATCACACCACTTACAACGCATTGGACGAATGCCGAGGTGATACAGAATAACGTGTTCCTCGTATAGCTCCGCATCGCCAGGAAAGCGAACAGCACATTTCATACAACGAAGTATGCCGTCCCGGTAAGAAGTGGAGGTTAACTCGGTCAGTAAATTTCTCTCAGGATTGATGCGGAGTAATCGGTCAGTAACCTCCATGATTAGACTCGAGTGATGTCTATTGAGATGTTCGCGAATAGAAGGCACGTCCTGCAAGTAGGAACTGCACATACTACAGAACAGGACGTGGCCAAGCGAGACATGTTCAGAAGCCCTAAAGATATCACCAAATCGCTCGTCGCATTGCGTGCAGTCATATTTGTGAGTTAGTAGCTGAAGGCTATGCTCGAGTATAAGGTGACCAATACCAACAGCTGGCATATTCTGGTACGCCTTTAGGCACATGGGACAACAAAACATACCATCTCGACTATACCGCTCATAAACTTTCTTGTATTTTTGGTGAATGAGACAGCATTCGTCATTGGAACAGTCGAACTCCGTGATAAGTCCGCAAATAAGGCTTTTGTTGCGTTCCGAATTTCGAACTGGAGTTCGCTCGAATCGCCGGAGATCCGTCGATGTGATTGTGCGATTGTTCCGTCGAACCGCAGCGTATGCCTTAATGTGGTTAACCAAGTCGTCAAGGCCAGCAGCGTTGAGCTCGTCCTCAATGGCCGAGCAAAAGTCAACCACATGCTGTCCTGCGATGTGGCCACGCAATTTACTTTTTTCTAATACAGCTTTGCATAGAGAGCATTTCACTGCGTGTTTTGGGAATGTGCTGAGGTGCATGGCAGCATTTTTGCTTGTAGCGAATTGGGATTTGCACGTTGAGCAACGAAAAATGCAACCATACTCGTACGAAAAATGCACCTCTTGAAGATGTGTAAACAGCAAGTCCCGGGGTCGGCCTTCATTTTTAAACATGCAGTTGCATAGCGGACAGGTCAGTACACTTGCGTCGGCAAAACGTTCCACGATTGCCCCACACAAATGGCTGACGTCGCCGTGCACCCACTTGAAATTCAAGCCAACTGGCTTCGTGGGTTCCTCTTCGACGGGTATTTCTAAAGCATTTTTCATGATATCAGCGACAAAGAGCTCCATCTTTCCAGCACTTCGGTAAGTCGCTGAACGGAACTACTATGTCAATATAATAAAATTGACCAACCGACGTCAACAGTGGGCTTGAGATGATGCGCCTTTCGAACTCACATGTCACATTCATCACCGAGTGACTGCTATGCCGAGTCTTTGAGTTCGCGAACCCTTCGGTCTCCTTCGAAAAGACACTCACTCTTGAATTAGCTTCGAAGCCTCTATCTAGTTCTTTTGGTTGTTGGTGATTGTTGTTATGGAGTGCGATGCCGCTGCTCTACTCGGGAGGCTCGAGTCAGAACTCCCGCTCTCACCCTCCATCGAAGCCTATCTGGCGTCCTTAGTACATTCGAACGTTGGTTCCCGGCGGGAGACAGCAACCTGGTTTAACTCAGTGGTGGTCGCTCCAAGCACAACCACGACCTAGATCAATTCACTGCCCGTGACAGCTGTTTCTCGATTACCCAATGCGGCACCCTTCTCCCGTAAGGCCGGACGTTGAGCGAAAAGAAGACACACGTAGCGCTAGTCTCGTGCTATCGTTCCAATAGCATGAATTCGAACAGTCTCGAGAAAAAATTATAGATACAGTTGTTTCAAAAAAGTCGTGCAACGTCTTTCCTTCTTTCAACATACAAAAAATTATTTGTTGCATCCTAAATATGAGAAATTCTTGGTAGGGAATCACGGGTACAATGACTAATCGTTGACGACGTAAAGATTTTGCTTACTGACAATATTGTTTATTTTTCTTCTAAAGCCCATTTTGACCTCAGTAAAAATTTTCAAACCAGCTGTGATTCGTGTCGAAAACAAAGACAAAGTTTGATCACACTAGACAGCATGTATTTAATTGAATTTTTTTCAGTTTTGTTATGTCAAAATACTTTTTACTCCATAAAATATTCCACACTAATCTCCTAAAAGCTTTGTTAAAAATATAATAAAGATAATTAAAATCGGCAGCAATCATATGTCGAAAAACCTAACAATGTCGGCTGTTCCGCAAAAATAGACTGAAAGTATCAAACTTGAGTGGTTATACAAACGTTTGGAATTAAGGAAGAACGTATTAAAAACGTAAGGAAGAACAGAATTAAGGAAGAAGGAAGAAGGACGTAGGTAGGATGTAAGCAATAGAAAGATCAGATACAGCACAAAAATCAATTCAATATAAAATGCCATTAAACATTCCATCTTGTCACAAAATATATACACCTTTAATATACACCTCTAAGATTAATTGATTATTGATTACTTAATGTTTTTTGTTCATTTAAGCCGCACGAGTCAACATGTGGGGGGAGCGACTTGTCATACTCCCTTTCTCCCTGACAAGTTATCAAAATACATCACCTTGGTAAACAAATATACAAACCCTTGGCTTTAGAACAAATAGTAGAATAGTTCCCGTCTTCGAGCGTCATCGTCCTAGGTTCTTTTTTAGCTCTTCAGACTAGGCGGTAAAACACACTACAAACTATTTGTAGGAATAACACGGATAATTCTTAACGTAGTCAGTGGACCACAGATATCAGTGTCTTAACTGAACACTTTTTAGAGACTGAAGACTTTTTAGAGCTGATGGTTAGCTTTATGGACACTTACAGTTCTAGCGGTCGAAACCTTACGGCAGGGCCTGAACCCGTTTAGTGGCGTGCTTCCGCCGGTCGTTAGACGCATGCGAAGCTACTAAGCTCGGCACCACTGCCCTAACCTGGAAGCTATATTAACAATTTATTACACTTCTGTCTATTATAATAATATATTTTGCAACACCGTATACATGACTGTCACATTAATTTGTCAAATATGCTGAGCAAGCATTATGCACAGGGTTTTTTGCACAATAGATCGACAAAGTACGGGAGTTGCGCACACAACTACAGAGCACTCCATAGCTTCCCAAGTGCTTCTCTCAAGTAGCTCGCTTGATTTTGCTGGTTAGCGATCTGTTGTTACCATTATAAATAATTTTATTTATTATTACAGAAGCTACCTAACAATAAAATATATCTTTCACAATAATTTAAGATGGCACACCAAGTTCTAAACACAATAGCCCAAACTTGTGTTAGAGTAACATGTGTGTCGGAGCATAGACATGCATAGGAAAGGCCGGTTTCTTAGACGATGCTTGTCGAAGTGGTGTCACATTTGTTTTAAGAAATTGTACTTTTAAAACAATTTATTAGTAACTACACCATTCATTTTTTAATTTAGTTAAATATAAAATGCGATAGTGATGGCCGGTTATCACCACTGGTGATACACAGTTTGGATGGTTTTCATAGGCGCATGCAAGTGTAGAATTGAGAATCAACCTTGTTCAAGACCCTAAGTGAAGTTCATAAAGCTGCCGATTTTAGGATGTTTCTGAATATTGAAAAAATTCATACACTAAACTAGTTCATCAAATCCATTATAATAACATTCGTCGTGGCAGAACGATTAGTGCTATTGAAAATATTAATACATTTTCCTGGAGATTACAACGTATTCTTCGGAGAATTTGTTAATTATTATGCTAATAGTAGTCTATGGCATACTGGCACCGCGGCATTCTCAGCTTTTTGTGAAGCAGCAACAGACGGTACGACTGTTCTTTTTGTGGCATGATTAAAGTGTAAATAAGCTTTTTAAGCTTTATAAAGGCAATGAAACTGGTGTGTACATGAAGATGAGGTCAGCTTTCGAAATCTTCAGTGCGTCCTCTGACAATCCATGGTAACGGAAGCGAGCAGGTGTTCCAGGTATGGCATCGATGTGGCAACAAGGGATGCGTAAAAGACGACAAGTTTGCGGAGCCGACATAAAAGCTGATAGCGATTGTGTAGCGCTTCAGATAACGCCATATATATATATGCGAAAAGGATGTAATTATTGTGTCATATTAGTACGTTTAAACCACACTGTATTGCCTATTGCACTTTTTTGGACTAAATGGGGACAACTCAGAAATACGTCGAAACTTCAGCTTAATAGCTCGGCACGACGGTCGCATCGATAACTCGCTATCGACTGCATAATCATAGACGTATGGTGAAAAATCATTTAAACGTCGACTGATACATACGTATGGGTATACATATTTAAAAAAAACATTAAGTAATAGAATACCTTATACCTATATGCGTAAAACAAATAAATAAATCATAACATTATGGCATGATGATAGACAACGGTTTTTAAATGAAGTTCGACGTCCGGCTGCGCCTAATATTTCAGATAGAAGTTGACTCAGAGAAGCATAAGAAACAACTACTTCAGTATTTATAATTGCTGTATGTTAATTAACAATGCCACTAATAATCAGCAGTAACACAGTCTTGATTATGACCTGGGCGAAACAAAATGGAAACCTCCTTTCACAATAACCCCCAAGGGATAAACCCCAGGGTGATTTTATCTAAGTAAATATTTTCAAGTAAATGTTCATGACCGTGCAACGGGAAACAATCTTCAGTAAGGCTTGTTTGAAATGCTCTTAGCATAAATAGTTCGAGCTATATAAACGGCTCCCCGTACCACTATAAGGATCAATAATCTATGTATGTAGCTGTGTGAGCGTCCTACGAGTAGTATTGCTTGTCAATTATAAATTTAAAGTATTATCCAAGATATTGGCGTTTCTTTGCACTTGACCTCAATGATAAGTGTTAGCCATAGCCCGTCTCTTCGAAGGCCTTCCCACGTTTTGGCATTTCAAGCGTACATTTCCTCTTTGCAGATGTCATAAATACTTTCCCATTTCAAAGCAAGTCTTTTTTGCTCGTTCTTGTTCAGACGCTTATCATTATGATTGCTATCATAGGCAAGATATGCATAGATCTGTCTGCTAGGAATACAAGTATTCCTGGCAGGTTTGCTATCAGCAAAACGGCCAGTAATCAGACCTCATATTTCGTTTGCTTTTGCTGTGGGTTACAGGTCAATGACGAGAGGCCAAAGTGGCGATTGGCATGAAGTAATTTCCCAGATGATCTCACTTCTCTCTCTCTTTGTCTATCTTTCGACTCTATTTTACATTCTACGCCCCCACTCTTATCCTTCCAGTTTGCTTGTATGCGCGCTGCTAGTGCTTGAGTGCTTTTGTATCTGTATCTCTTAGGCCAAAGCATGCAGCCACTAGCGCCTCCTGTTCCTAAACGGGGAAGGGTCGACCCCCGCTCTGGGGGTTGGACTCCCGAAATGGGGACTGGGACGAGTGGGAGTTTGAAGCTGCTAGAGGGTCGGAACAAGGCGCTACCCGGCAGCACTTGCCGCTAGCGTCTATGCAACCGCTTCTCATATTGTTCCCTGGTGGCCTCCAGGGAAATATTTCATACACTTAGTTCTCCCCATCTCTTATTCTCCCGGTCTGACTGTCTCGCTATCTATCTACCTGTTTTGCTCTCCCTTCTTAGCCTCCCTATTCGGATCACTATCGCGGACGCGTCTGCCGGTTGCGCTGCGCCGCGCCGCGCGCGCTCGCAATTGCTGCTGCTGCTGTTGGCGGGTGCCGTGGTCGGTTCAAGCGCAACGCCTAGACGCCGACTCGTGATCGGTCTCCGGCCCGACTCGTCGGTTCTCGTCAAAAGAAGAAAGTATTTCCATGGCCGTGAACGATGATACTCCGTATAGCCACTGCAAATACGTACGGGGAAGTCTACTTTGCCTTACGTATCGGGTCTTCATCTTGTTCTTGCTATGTGGTCAGGTGGGTCGGTGCTTTTTGTTTCGATCCTAGTTCAGCTAGTAGGACACGCATCTTACGGCTTTGTTTTTATACTGGCCGAAAACCACGATGCAAGAACTTGCAACAAACTGGTAATACCCTAAATGGCAGTCAAACTATTCGTAAAACCAACAGCATATAGGCCACACAGAGTTTTTGATGGCTTAGTCAGACATGACCAAAACATGTCTCCGAATTACTAAGAAAGGCTTTGACGCTAATAGCAGAAACTGCAGTCTTTTTTATAGTGGTTACAGTCCATAGTGTTCTACATGAGCTGACAAGAACGTGTTAGAGCGAGTGACAGCGAAGGAAAGTTTTACTGATAGGAAAAAGATGATCAAAAAGATGAAATGACTGGCTGTTGGTGTTGCCACTGCTATTGCATGGAAGTGAAAGGACAAGTGACAGTTATGCGACCCACGCAAAGTTTCTTAAATTAAACTTGCGGCATTTTTGTCCTATGAGCAATGAACCACTGAACTTCGTTGTCAGTGACAAATGAATTGAGAGCCGTTTTGATTCCATGAAGGAGGTCTGGTACATTGGGATGATACTTTCTGGTGTTTAAACAAGTACATTTTGTTTTCTCTCCTATCTGAATTTTGACAGTTAAACGGGATATGATTAGTACAGTCATTATTATTCTGTTTATCATTTATTAGTGCGCTTATATACGAAGCCAGAAAGATTGAAGTGTCCCATGTCA
Source organism: Tropilaelaps mercedesae (assembly GCA_002081605.1). Lineage (NCBI taxonomy): Eukaryota > Metazoa > Arthropoda > Arachnida > Mesostigmata > Laelapidae > Tropilaelaps > Tropilaelaps mercedesae. The sequence goes on from MNPL01004320.1 coordinate 26,240, forward strand.
ATGACGTTGACGGCATGAGGTAACGCTAGCGGCTTACAAACTATGTTAACTGAGTTATCTATTTCTGTCAGGATGTGGAATACAATTGATGTATTAAAATTATAAAGAGCTATTGGCCGAGTTTCTGCTTGGTGTAATCTGCTTCCGCTTCAACGATCTGCTTCTGTGCGTGCCCTAATATGCTTTTGTGTCAACACAAGAACTTGCGCATTATACCTTTAATGGGCTTCCGGTGCCAACCGTGGGCTTATACCGGGATCCTGGTGTGGTAATGACGCCATCTTTTGACTTTTCCTCCCATATAGGTTAAATAGTGTTTCTCCAAATTGAAGGAAGGCAGGAATCGCTTTGCTGATTTATTTCCGAATTAAATGTTAAAAATTATTTATTCGTTAACATTCGAACAAATGACCATCGAAGTGCTTGTAATATTTGTACACTATGTGTCGCTAGGGCTGCGAAAATGATTAATCATTAATGTTGGCTACGTCCCCGATTTTTGCGAGATGCAGGGTTGTTGAAAAAACTAGCTTTAATGAAGTCATGCATGAGACTGGTATACAAAGGTCGTCCGTCACCAGGGAGTATTTAAACATGCAAACGGTAAATCAACGTGCGTATTATAATCAAAGCTTACGAAGAGGACGGACATTTTTATTAGAAAATACTCAGAAATATTATCAGTGTAACGTTACGTATTCTGTACAAATTTACAGCAGGTTGAGTCAAAAGTAAACAAGCTTTTTTTATGACTTATTTGGCAGACGATCAGCTATGTCAACGTAGAAATGGAATGAACAATCGTTAGAGTACTTAATGTCGCATTTTTTTCTTTTTACAATTTCGTGCTGGATTGTTTTTAAATCCACTTTTTACCTCTATTTTTTCTCACACCCCACTCTCTGGGCAAACATTTGCAATTGGCTGCTTTGTCCGCCAAGTCGTTTCCACTTCTAGCGAAGAAACACGACCGGGTTTCAGCTGATATGCAACCAGCCATATTGTTACGGATACAATCCAGGGAACAATAAAAACATGACTATTAACAATTATTCACCTCATGTGACCTTTAGTGCACACGCCAAGAAGCATGTCGACACGCGACCCTGTATTCACAACAGTTTACACCCAACAGCTATATATATAAGTAAACATGCACACTTCCTTCGGCCCATAACCAGTACATTGCTTCTATCTTTATCTTCTTGCGCGCTTCGACGATTCGCCTTCAAAGCGTCGTCAGGCCATTTGGCAATTCGCAACACATTAACAGCACAGCCTACGGGCCTGATAGAGACTTCTCCATAGGCAGTAGGCAATGCCTTTAGACACTGTCGGATAAGAGATTGGGAGAAGCTGGGAGTCCAAGTGGCACGCGTAGGGGCGTAACCTTCTCTGCCGCTATAAAAGTCTATAGAAGCGTCTGCTGAGAAAGGGGCAGTGTAATTATGGGGGCGCAGTGCCAAACCAGCGCTAGCCCGCTTGGCTTCCCATCTCTCTGTTAAACTCAAGGATTGTTGTAATATCAAGCTCACTAAACGTGCCCTACCACAAACCCCACAGTAGAAAGCATGGCAGCCATCGACTGCATAGCATTGCAAATATCAATCCCGCATTTCCGTTTGGCCAAACAGGAGGGGAGGATGGTGTAGAGGCGAAGCAGGATAATTCGATCATAGGGTAAGGCGATGTTACATGTGCGATTTGTGCAGTGCATAAGCTTGTGTGTATATGTGTCCTCATGTATGTTTCTATGTACGAGCTGGTGGTGGCCGTCCCTCTGTATAGATAGAGAAGAGATAAGAGGGCGCGGTGCACTCGACGAGCCGATGTCTTTTAAAGGGGGCGGTTGCCTACAAGCATCGCCAGGTCAAGTGTGCGAGGGCCTAAGTGAGCAAGGCGTGTTTATGAGCGATAACCCACCGGCGTTGTGCGCGACAAGTCAAATGATCTGGCAAATGATGATGACGGCCAGTCCTCCTCAGTGATGACCGTGGTAGAGTCTCGCCAGCGACCACCGAAGAGGGAATGTTCGGCCTAGCTAGGAAATCAAAATGCTTGGGCCAAATTGCTCATATTCTCCAAGCGTTTGTTAGAACTTTGTTGTATGAAAAGTTGTTGAGCATAATTAAAACAGGAGCTTTTCGTTACTATTAGACAATACAATGCTCTTTATTCGATTTCGTAATTGCCTATGATCGCCTTTCAAGTTTCCATATTGCCAGCGTAGTACTGCTTAAGGCATTTAGGTGTGTCGCCGATATAACTCGAATGGGCAGATCATATCCATATTCATATATCAGTGGCTGCCTTATTTAACGTATATCATGTCGTTTAACTAATAGAAGTTGAAAGATATCATGATTTTCTATGAATTTAGTACAACGAACTTTTATTTAAAGTTTATTTAACGAATATTTATTTAAAGAACTTTTATTTTAATATTTAAATTTATAAAAAAATTTAAATTTTTATTTAAAATTTTATTATAAAGTTATTTATAAAGTTTATTTATTAAACTTTTATTTTATTTATTAAAAATATATTTACTATAAAACAATGGTAAAATATCAAATTTGATACAAAAATAAATGCCATTCAGTAGGGCCACCTAGTTTTCCAGTGTTATCCGAATATATAAGGACTAAAAAATGAAACATTTGTGTACTGCTCTTTTGCCTTCATTTGGCAGAGAAAACTGCGTTTGAAATGTAATAGTGGACGAATATTTCAGACTTATCTCTCTTAACTACAATCTACACTGTTGAAGTTTTTAAGACATTACTTTGTGTGCTCAAGCCGTTGCGTAAAATTAAGTAGCTTCGTTCTAGAACAAGTTCATAGTTTTATAATCACTAAATTGACCAGAAACAATGTATTACAAACACATCACCTTGGACTGGACGTGTGCAATAAGAGTCAAATATAACCATTGGAATCGACTTTTGATCGATAATGAGCCGTAATAGTCTTGGATGCTGTAAAATGTTACGAAACTGGTGCAGGTAGCCAGTAGCCATTGTTGATATTAACCAGAGAGAAAAAGAAAGAAAAATCGGTATACAAAAGATTGAGGGAGAAGGAAAACTTATAGTCACTGACGGGTTGGAGCCGCCGCTGAGACCAACCTGAGATATCTGCTGTTAATGTTAAATTGCTTTTTCCTGTAGTAGCTGCCGTCTCTATATCATCCCGTTCATCGTGGTATTTATTCAGCTTTAGTATCCCTCAAAGGGTTTTATTAACATATTTAAATAGCTACGGGCTAGAGAACTGAGGGCAGACGGTGTCTTGGCCATTAGCATATTAATCAAATATACATCGTAGACATTCCCCGGCTAATGTAATAGTAGGACTGTATGTACGCAGTGCTGTTGATATGAATCTATCGGGAATTTCTTTTTATATCCGCCTTTCGTTGTGATATATTTATCTATATCTGTTTTTTTGGCAAACCTGCCTTAGGGATGTCGGCTTGCCGAAACAAGGTAAGTGACTACCTTTCGGTGGAATGTCTAGCGTTAGTGAAAAAGACGCTAGAAAGCGCGAAATGATAAAAGCGGCTCTGCTGGTAGCTATTTATGTTGTATAGCAATGGAACTATTATTGAAGTACTCGCCCAATATCATGTGTACATAATATTAAAGGGTAATTTTCTGGAATTTTTTTATGACGCATTAGATTTTTAATAGCTTTTCTGTGCTTAGAGATATCGATTTGATTTACCTAACTTTGATTTTTCATACCAAAAAGGAGGGCCGAAGCTTATTTAATTCGAAATAACTTGTAATTCTAAGCAAAAAACGCTCTAACATTTTTTTTCAGAAAACCCAATACGCTTTGAGTTATATGTGTAAAAAGCATATTACTCCGCTAACTACAGCCTTCAAATATCTTTATATGTATGTGGTGTAGTAGGCTTCAGCGCCTAAGGTAGACATGTGATGATATTTCTTACCCACAGTTTTTAAGTCAAGTGCAGTTCTAAGCAACCATCGATTGTATCAGATTGGCTTATGTAGCAGTTTTATCATATAATCATCCAAAAAAAGATGTTTTCATAACAGATCTGCGGAGACTATGCTGAGCCGTGGCAAGGTTTGAAGTGTTTATGCCGTTACCCCCAGTTCATGACTATTACTGAATAACAAGTATACTTAATTCATAAAATGATAAAATTTAATCAGAGATTGGCACATATGTACATGCAATTTGTTATTCATGAAACTTTCTTTTTTCTGCCTTTTAGCGGTATAACACATGCATGTGCTGTGATTATATAGGTGTTTATAGACTGCTGTGGAAAGTTTCTACGGAGGTTAGCATTTGTGCATGCCATTTTTGGCAACTATGGTAGTTGCTACTGGGTCTAAAATGGCATGTGCTGTGATTATATAGGTGTTTATAGACTGCTGTGGAAAGTTTCTACGGAGGTTAGCATTTGTTTATGCCATTTTTGGCAACTATGGTAGTTGCTACTGGGTCTAAAATGCATTTTGCGCAATATCTCATGTTTCCATGATTCACACTTGGAGTAATCTAATCTTGAGTTGCGTCATGCACCTAAGGTTCTGCGAGGCTCTTAGTTATCAATTAAGATAACACCGCACATATTTGATCGAACGGAATCTTCGGTCCATGGCAAAGCTTCTGCCGTTCTGCTTCGGCTTGTACAGTTACCGATGAGCAACTTAGAATTACTCTTGCCGTATGGCGTCATCATACATAGATAGACACAGAGTTGCCATCCGAGAACTATTCTCTCGTCTAGGATAGAATTTTTATCTCAGCCATGTTATTGTAGGGTAGCTTGTTCATCTCGCTTATAAAATGCAGGACTTCTGGACTTCAGGTGAAAAGCATAGTCCATATCACTATTTTGGTGGGGTACTTGTTTTTCTGCATAGCGCAGAATTTTTCAGATCTTTTATCAGAAGGTTTGTATACGTTTAGAGTGTTAATACCTACGGAACCTGAGCTTGGTGTAAAAAATAAAACTTTTTCCAATCACCGACTGTCCAGTTTTACAATTATGCTGGCAATCGCATATCCGTGTCATATAATTGGAGAGCAGCTTTTATAATACAGCGACTCCCACGAAGATATTCGATCGGTCGCCGAAGTCATCTCTCATAAAATTAAAAATGTGTGAAATTTGGTCATTATATATATATATATATATATATATATATATATTAACTCTCTTTCGTGCTCTAGCTAGGCACACAATAGCTCACCCACCCACTCTGTCTTTCTATCTATATGCCTAGATAGATAGATAATTGACTCCTAATCGGCTATATATAAGTATATAAAAAGCTATCTCAAAACAACGTCCAACATCCATGCAATACGGTAAGCTTACTTACGGGAGATTTGCTTTCTAAATAATTGGCACTGATTCAGGTTTTTTAATATGTATATTTTCAATTTAGTTAAAATGGCGTAGATCAAAGTGCATATGGGATTTCCTCTTTGCTTCAATACTTTACTTGCACAACTAAAAACATGATGTAAATCATGCGCTTGTTCGTCCTTTATGTAAAAAATAAAAAACACTTCTTTCAAGCTATTCAATATAGATTCGAAATTTATTATTGAATGTGAACTTTTTTAAACAAAGAGTGCTTTTTCATAGTCAAAAATGTACTTCCGTTAGGAAAAATGTGTACCTAAGGGAAGAATTTATTATTTTTATCGACAAAAATGCAACTTTGCGTGACAAATATGAATTAAGTACGACAAAGATTATTTTTTGTATATACCAATGTCATGTGAATCACTTTTCATCGAAAAATGTGTTTTTTCATGTATATATAGGCTTTTTCGTTAGAAGCTCAGCTGGCCTTTTGTCTTTTTATCTGAAACGAGCCAACAAAACTTGACAGTTACGAGTAACAATTTAATGCGGAATGAAAGAATAATAGATACTCCGTGAATGCATAATTGCGTATGCAAGCCATATACTGACCATAGAGGTACTCCTCCTCTATCGGTGTGTTTCGAAGTTGAACATAAATTTAATGTTGAAGGTTGAAATATAAAAGTCTCGTGAATTGTTGAGATCGTTTCAGTGAATTTCAAAGCTGGCCGTATGCTTCTATGTCCTAATCGGGGATGAGGTGATCTGGTCCCATCTACGTCATTGCCAAATATCATTCAGCAGATCTGCATCGGGTTCATCTCTTCTAGTGCCGACTACTCCAGAACCTTCTACCTGTTTTTGCAATCAGTCTCATTTCGTTTAGACGTTTTTGTCGTCACTATTCGTTGCTGAAAGGTAACTGCTCCCGATTGGGATAAATTGTGTTCTGGTAACTAGTCTTCCTCTCTTTGTGTCTATCTTGTTGACTCAATAGTATTGATCGAGATCATTCTCTTTTCCTTGAACGAGAGGAGATGTAGTTAGCGGATCGTTAGAGGCTGCTCTTCAGGAGGAAGACGACCGGGACGGTGCTTATCGGAATTAGGGACAGAAGCCAAGACTGTTGGTCGGCGCTTCAACTGATTTGAACTCGAACTCACCTTAAACTCAATACTGCCACTGGTTTTCACTATAGCCTCGCTTTGGCTGACCCTTCACCAATGGCAGGAGGGGAGAATGTCTACTTTTCCTGTTTCTTCTAACTTACCCTGCAGTTCTTTTTGGGCTTCGGAGTTGCCCGCATCATTCTCCAGGGACCACGGTAAGGGTCGTCTGACGAGTTCCTGCTGCCTACACGGAAAATTCAGTTGGCCAGTTAGCTATAAAAGAACTCCGTCACAGCTGCCGTTACGGGCAAAACAGAAACACAGAGCAGCAGTTCTCATATACATTCGCCAGGTAGGCAAATACAATGGATGAATTCAACTATACAATCTACAGTTGAAGGTAACGTTGCAAATTTACCTGTGATGCTATGCGACGACCTTGCTAATGCAACCCGGCTTCTTGAGAGTCAAGTTAAATTCACTAAATTGTATAGAACTTGGTTGACAGAAGGTGACACAAAATATCGGCGTGCGACAAGAACAAAGTTAATGATCGAACCCCTTATTTGACTGACTTACCTATTTGCTAGACATATCTATACTATACTTTTGTATTAGGTCCTCACATAAGTGCAGCTACATATCAACATCAAATGCTTTTATTTTGTTGAAATCGCCTCCAGATGTTATAGAAATAAATGGAAATTAATATGATATTTATAAAAGTCAGATTCATTTACATAACCTCAGTGAATTGTTTTTTATTTACTATATTCACATTTCAGTTATGATTGTTCCGAAACATGGACCCAGGTTAGACGGGTCCATTGTCAACCTTGTATTTTTATAGGGTACGCCCGTTTAGGATTATGAGACTCGTTTTTTAAACAGATAATGTTATCAAACCCTAACAGCTTTGTAGACGCTATAATAAAGGACTTATCATCAAATGATTCATTTGCGCCACATATCAATAAGGGACCATTACATGCATTTACGCAAGGTCCCACATGAGATAATAACAAAATATTTTCAGCATTTTCATCGTAGGGGATTTATGCCAAATTGCAACATCGGATACTTTAACTATATTTAAACTGGAAATACATCCGTTTTTGTAGATTCCTTTAAGAAATTAAATTGCTTCGACCCTAGAGACCTTAAGAGTTTTTGGTCGAATACCAAAAAACTCTGCCCCTGTGACCACTTTATAAGAACTCAGCCTTTTTAACTTTAGTGAGTTCCTTTTTTGGATGCGACACTTGTTATTAACTAATAGGAGTTTAATTAAATAATACTTGTTTTTGGCGATTATTTGGTAATATAATAATGACCGAATACATAAAATGGTAAAATAATAACGATCATATTGTAGGCACAATAATAAAAAAATAATTAACCATTTATATAAAGCAAATGAACATGATTGTACCGCTTCCTTCATTTCTTCTATTATTGTCAGGCCGGCGGAACATCTGATAGAAATTTGGGGCCACTGTTTCTTGCTTAAGGATGGAAGATCTCAGGCTTTAAATGAACTTTGCTCCTGGTTTTTACCCTGGTCATCATAGGCTACTTGATAGCGGGAATTCGTACAGTACGCAAATAAAGAGAATCTATTTGCTCTGTGGGCCAGTCTGTATCGCTCATGTTGGTGGTTGTGTTCAGTTGCCTCGTTCCACACCAGTCTAGGTTTAGGTAGTTGCACCACAAGATAGCCTTGCCCCCGGCACCGTCTGTGTCGATGGCTGCAACCCTCTGAACGAGTCACAGGGGAGCCACTCAAAGCCAGTCATGGCCGTTTTACCGAAGTAAAAGGCAAAAATTCTGGGAGCAGTCGTACGCTCACTAAACAGAATGATCATACTTGTATTACCCCTCATGTAGGCGCTAGTTGACTTAACTCTTGCAACATTTAGGTGGCCTGCCCTTACGAGAAAAACGGTCTACAACAAACATTTCTGATAATCATAATCCCTATTTGTCGGGCCACCAACAAATAAAGTTGCGATACCTTATAGCCTTATAATGTACTATATTGACAATGGCGGTCGCATACATATTTGTTAAACACACACTTGACCCTGTACGGGACGTCGTACTGCTGTTCAAACACTACCAGAAATTCCTTAACGGTCGAGAATGTTTAATCGGACGGAATTCTGAATTATTGAGGCGTATGAAGGTAAAGGTTGCATTTATTGTACAAATGACGCAAGATAAGTTCCGACGTAAATTTATATCGAAATCGTAATAAAGCAGCAAGGGCCATGCCATGCTTCTTGTAATGTTAAGATAACCTCACACCGCATTTATGGAGAGGAGGCACTCACACTTGCCGTGAGCCTTTGGTTAGATGCAAGACAAATATGGTGTATATATATATATATATATATAGATCTTTACGGATTATACGAATCGATTCCGCGGTAGATGAGGCTGCGACATTTATGTCAGACCTGCATGGTTCTATCCAGCTTTTCTTGCTTTACTAAATATTTGGGTATAATTAAACAAGACTCTGAATCCGACAACACCGAGATTTAATTGGTAAGGAAAACTAGCGGAAGCTGTTGGTGTAAGCAGAATGCGCGGATAGGTGACACGATGATAGGAGTTCACAGCAAAAGCATGTGCTCGTTTTTCACATTCGTGTTATTAATCATTTAGCCCATAATAATGTACGTGTATATGTTACAACCAAGTTTTTACGTTTCTTCATGTAGTGTGATAACTCGTTATAATATTGCTTTTATGGATCTGTTTCAACTATGTCAGCCGCGCTGGGTTACGGAACAAGCAATCAACATTATTAATACTAGAACTACTTATACGATGATAACAAATTAATAAATGACCTATATGGAAGACTCTACCGCCGCACTTTATTACGATTTTCCCTTGGCGGGCCGCGTACGCAGACTAAAACATGCCTTGCTGCTGTGGATCGACGGAGCTGGTCGCCTCCTCTAGCTGGGTGTCTCCTGCTGCGCTGCGCCTATCTGCTGTGTTTTGTCCTTTCCCACCGCTGGGCCCCTCAACGTACTTCCTCTGCCCTCCTTCTCTACTGCCGGCAAAACCTCATGAGCAAACACAGAGGCCGACCGTGTTCTACCACAGAGCTCAAGTTTTCCCTTTCCCAGTAAGGTAGACGCATAAGGGCCCTCGATGGCGCAGCTGAACCGGTCCCCGTGAAGGGGAGGAGCCTTGGGGAGCCAATCCCGGGGGACGGAGAGCTCCCCGGACGGTATTGGCCCCCAGGCGATGGGGGCCTGCTCCTGAGGGGCCTCCTCGTCACGCCATTGGCCACCCGAGGGACGCTTTTCGGTGACGCCAGTACGCCGCCGATGGGAGGGTCCACATTATGAACTACAAACGAACGACGAAAGAACTTCCATCCAAACGTCCTAGACCTCCCAGATCCCAGCCTCTACATGGCCCGGAGTTCTAACATCAACCCAACACGAAGTCAAACTCTTCGCTTCGTTACGGCTGCCGTTACGGGCGGGCAGCCCCACCAGTTCGCTGGTTTTCGATGGCGTTCGCTTGTTGTCGTATCTCTACAAATTAAACCCCGACAATCCAATGGCATGCTGAACAGTTTATGACGAATCGGCTCGGACCAAGCAGCATGGAACAGTTAGCAATATATTTTGTTCGGTGTCCTCGTTGGTTTTCTTTGTTTAAGAGGGCTTCTTTGCGTTTCGAGGTAGTGGGCAATTTCACGTTCAAGTAGTAGGTAAATTTTCATTTAGCGTAACATGACAAAGATCAAGGGCAAGGAAAAGTGATTCATGGAAGTTTTCGGGTACAGAACAATTTTGTAGGAGACTGACAGGGTTGAGCATGGTGTCATGGTGCACAGACATGCGTTTTGCGACCGGAGAAGATACGAGGTGCACGGGCGCAATCTCCACCGCACATTTGTGGAACCCGTACACGAACAAATGCGAAAAGCGGTATCGTAAGCGTCAAATGATTAAAATAAACAAAAATAAAAACTAACTAAGATACATGACTCAAATCTTGAGTAAAGTAATTAAGAGTTTTAAAGACGTCCGTGTGCACAGTCAATGAAACCGTCAATCGCATAGGAAATGAACATGTCTCCAAAACGTCTTCACGACGATATTTTCCTAGCTAGTTGAGTCTAATGGAGCATACAATGCTCTGCTATTTCCTCAACGTTTCCAGTTCGTTGAGGAAAGACAAGCCACGTAATGCTTGGGGCATTGTCAATAGATTCGGGGCTGAATCACGGCGGCCAGAGAGTGATGGTGTGCATTCCCATAAACCGTTTCGGGTGGTAGATCAGAATGTGTATTTACGACACTCCTGCGCTCGTGCCAATTGGCGTGGGCCAAATAAAAGGTCGTCTGCAGCTCCTCTCCTACTTTCGCTAATGAAGTGTCTGCACGCCATTTGCTGCACGATCTATGGATGGCGATTGGGCGTATGGCGATACGGAGGGCCATTGCAGAGACCTGCTCGGATAGAAGCGACTTCGGGAGCGCGTCTAGAAGGCATCGAAGTGTCTCTCGGAAGAAGGATAACGCGTGGCACTTGCGCCTCTCGACACGCCTGTAGATCTTGTATTACCTCCTAAGGTCTTTCCTATTAGGTGGACAGCTTCAATGAGAACCACCAGGATCTAAGGTAAGTTAGTCAGCTCAAGTCCCCAATGAACTCGGTCGATGCTTTGCCTCTACGTCTCTGGTGGCTAGGTTTTATTCCCGGCTCCATGCATTGCGCGTTATTCTCTGACAAAAAATCGTCCCTCTGACCAATATTTGTGCATTCTCTAGGCAACGTGTTCGCACATCACTTTCTCTAGGATAACTTCTTGAGGAACCAGTAACATTGTCACAAGCATCGAAAGGACGACCGCTGCAGGAAGTCTAGAGGGAGTCCTAGAGGGTCGTAGCCATTGAGAAGGAGACAGAAGGTGAAAGACGCGGCAAAAGAGAGAGAGAGAAGGGGAAAAGAGTCTTTCATAGAAAAGGCAACACCTGGAACTGCTCCTTGAGGGGACATTTCCCTCTGTGGCCTCGTCACTCCTTTTCTCTTCGTATCCAACGCCCTTCTTATCACCGCAGCTTTACTCTCGGTTATTCGTTCGTCGTTCGCTTCCTTACAACTTCAGCCTCTGCTCCCGCCTGGCAGCATCCTGAAATATGTCCGGGTACTCAATAGTTGCGCATACACTGTCACTAGCGCATACAAACCCCGGCAACACTCACTGGGTCACCGACCTGTTCGATACTAAGCAAAAAATAAGATAGCGCATAAAAACAACCAACATACAACACGCAAGTCATATCGGGGCGAACGAGAGCTCGATCTTTTCCAGATTGTATTTACAACTGTGGCAAATTTATGTTAGGAATCGGGATGAAAGTCGGTGGCGTCTCGAAACCCAAAGACTAAAAGAGCATCAAGTCGATGTCTGTTAGAAATTCGATGTTCAATTGAATAATAGTGCCTGTACGTGAACACCACGCTCGTCTACAGATGCAGACTCCCGGATCCTCTGCAGGTTACGCGAAATCACGCAGCCTTTCTGCGGACGAGACAGAAGTGCGCCGCGCTTGATTGGCTAGTTAGGGCAGTGCCCTTTGTAACTGCGTTCTCCTACGACCTATTGGCACCTCTTCCTTGCCGAAGTTCTCCTTTATCCAGCATTAGAGCAGGAATGCAGGCGGCTGACGAGTGGCTAAAGTGAATTCGTGTAGAGTCTTCATTACCTGTCGTTTAGTTAGAATATACACCCTCTCCCCTCTACCGGGACGTTACCACCATCCGCATGCGAACGAAGGGAAACCGCCGCAGCTTCGCTTTTGGGGACCGAGTGGGTGTATGAGTGAACGAGGACTTGATGCCTTCTGATTTTCGAGGATGGGTCAGCCAAGGTGGTGGTGGTGGCTGTAGCGGGCGGAGGTTGATTGGCAGCAGACGGCAGCGCTAAAATCGTTTACTCTTCCCGACGAAGAACAACTCAATCGACCGACCAACGTAGTCTAGTTTTCCGACTTATCTTCATTCTTCTTCCCTACCTATACTTGTGCGGGTGTATACGTGTGAAAGTAGATGCAGGGACAACGACCAGGGCATAAACCTCACCGCCTATGGAGTTGCGGAGGGTTTCGCGGCAACTCCTGAGGTGGGGAACGCGGGATGGTGGGGATTGGCTCTGGTAACTAAGTAAATAAAACTGCGCGCTAAGCGGCGAACCGCGTATGGCAAGGCGGAACCGGTACATAAATGGCGAGGCTCCAAAGGCCTAAGGCTCGCTTCATCGGCCTGTCGGCCCACGAGGTTTCGATGGCAAGAACGGGTAAAACGGCAAAAAGAGAAACTAAGGCACCGACTCGCGCGGCATAAGGACGTTGTAAGAGAAGGCGGATTGGCGCTTCATGGCAATGGCAATGCCATTGGGGAACGGCGGCTCCGGAATTGGGGGTAGCAAGAAATATATCAGATGGTGGGTATAGCGCGGCCGTATTAGTTGCTATGGCCAGCCAGGTTGCACCGACCGAAGCGATCGACACGGAAGCAAGTGAAGGCTATGCGGCCCTAACTTGTCCCTAATTTGCGCTTCTATTCTTTCTGCCTAAGCGACAGGACCGGGGGCACGGAGAGGCACCAACCCCGGCAGCGGCTACTTATTTCGGCGCCATCTTCGTCGTTCGTCTTCGCTGTGCTGCTGTCTTATATTCTTCGCTTTCGTCTCCCGTGGGAGTGGAAAGGCTTCGCCAGGTCGGTGCTGGTTCGTGCTCCCTGCAGCCGGCGTATTCACATGCCGCCGTGCCGCTTGCTTGCTCTCTACTCCTCATTTTAGTGAGCAATCAGCTGATATTGACTTCGCGGAAGAGGAACAATCGATAGACGGCGCAAGAAAGCTTTTCGCCGTCCACAAAGCATGAGAGCTAGCTAGCTCAGTGTCAAAAAAGTGCCTAACGACAAACGTGCCAATGTTCGGCTCATCTATACTATAATAACATCTAAATATATTAAACATATGTATGCATTTATAATCACTAATGGTTGCATAAAAGTCAACGTTGTGGTGGTCGAATGCGAGCACTAAGTTGTAGTGCTTATTACTGTAAAAATAACAGGTATAGGAGACGGCCTTTAGTTTTTGCAAGAAAATATTCCTATACATTATAGTCCCTGATTCGTTTGCCGTATCTGTGTGGTACAATTCCTTATAAATAATCGCTTTTATTTATTTAATTCGGCACAACAAACAAAAAATGCATTGTATGCAGATGCATGTATGTCATCACGTAATTATTCTGTTATTCATACTAAACCAGCAAAACTTTACGGACATAACGATATAAATCCATTGCCCTCTTGAAGCAGTCTGTTACATATGCCGAGCGCCCAATGGATTTTGGCTTAAAAACTCCTCCTCTGTGTGCGTTTCTTTCTGTAATAAAAAATACCAAGTCACGCGTTTCGTCGGTTTTCATGAATCGCATCAATCGTTCTTTGTATACCGCTTGGTTTCCTTCTTCCATTAAAATCGTCCTTAGTCACTAACGTTGAGAGGCACATCTGAATTTTTGTAGTTTAGTTCAATTCAAACGCATCATAAAGTCAAAAGGAAACACAATATGAATCACACGCATTTTTAGCCACTTGTGACATTAAGGTTATCGCATTTTATTGTGGCTGGTATTGGAGAACTTTAGAATATGTAGAATATATAAAAGTCAGGGTTTTTATTACGACAAAGCTACCGAATGTTGTAACATGAACTCGATTGATTCGTGCATGATTACGTCCAAATCTTTAAAGGAGTAACTACAGGATGTTCTTTGCATTTTTTTGGGGAAATAATATACTACCCGTCATTAAAGAGTATATACTTTTGATGATAGATGAGTAACAGTACTCAGTGCAACCCGTAAAGCTTTACGTATATTTTTACATTTTTTTACAAAAAATGTTCAATATCAAATTACCAATCAGCATCTTTGTAGCACACGTATCACTTATTCAGCAAACTTTAATGTTGCGGAGAGCCTAATTTCCAACGTTTTTTACAATATCCATTTTGCTATTCTAGACCAACTCGCCATGGTGCGACTCACCACCAGGAATTGGCTGTTCGGCTAATTCCTGCATGAAACCACATTTGTACGCTGTCATCCTAAGACATAACCTGAGTGGATTACAGCCAATATGTTTAATGTTATTTATGGATAACATAGGCAGTAAGCTACCGAGTGCGCTTTCCTGCGGGCACACGATGGACAAGACCTCTAATTTTTAGGAGAGTCACCGGTCTTTACGAGGAAAGTCTGTTTTTCAAAGAAATCTGAGATATCCGCTGGAAGATATCCACTGGAATATTTTCTCGCTCATAAAAATTAGGACGTGTCGATGTCACCAAGTTAGTAGATAGTACAAGGGACAGCCAGGAAAGAATATGTATGAAGCTCCTTCGAATAAAAAACGTGTTAAAATGCTTCTTTCGTTGGACGGTGTGAGGTTTAGGACTTCCGTCGTTCTGTGGCCACATGGTGTGTATGTTCTTCGGTTCGGTAAATCACTTTCAGAAAATTCTATATTAAGGCAGGTGATTTGACAAGTCGAGCTCGGTGGCTTGGTGCATTCGTATGCGCCTTGCGACTGGAGGAGACACGTAGGTGCACAGTTCGATCTTCGCCGGTGCACATTTACATTTATATGGGGTTCGTGTGATTTGACAAGTAACCAAAATTTCGTTTCTAAGTGAATTATTCCATAAAATAAAAAACTAAAATGTGGGTCCACCTAAAAGCGCTGAGAGATACTAAACTGACGCGGCCGTATCAGACAAAACTCATTCATTTTCATGCAGTGCCAAGAAATACGCAAGAATTTCGCATGTGTTAAAGATATTCTCTTTTTTAAAGTCGTCAGCCCATTCGAGCTGTTAAAATGATGGCAATTGGTTAATAAGTTAGTTCCCTTTCCGGTCATCCTGTACACATGTCGATATCCACATGAACTGACAGCTTCAGCCAAAAAGCCGCTCTAATTTAGACGATGAGCAACAGAGCAGTGGCAGCCAGCGCGCTAAACGAGTTTGTTCAAGATCGTAAGCGAGTCAGGGATATCGGTCAGAGTGCCTGCAGGTCGATGGGCCAACCTCCTTCAGGTGGTACATAGTGGTGTACACCTGCTGGCTCCAACTGCAAAGTCCCTGCAAAAAACCCGAGGTCTGCCTTGCTAACTCTAAGTGGCGTCGTCGGTAGTCGGTCGAACATTCAGTCGGCCGCGAAGCTCTGTCACGTATCCGCTGTCGTGTGCTTTTTACCGGAAGAAGAAACGCACGGCCAGATACGACCGAACCGAGTGGCGCATGCGCACCTGTCTGTTTTGGTTGCTCTACGCGGGCTCGCTCGATCAAGACATCACGGCTATACGTTTCAGACAGAACCAGTAGCTCGAGCACCGCTAAGGGAGGAGTTGAGATGCCGCATTTAGAAGTGTTAGATAAAGCGAGGCCGAGGACGAGGGTAGTGGGGGATTGCAGGGCGTCAGTGGCGGACGGGACTGCGGGAAAGGGGAGATGGAATGAGGATGTCGAAAGTCCCTGTGGACGCATAGACGCCCAGAGACAAGCACGCACTCCTGAAGGGAGCCGCTTGGCTGGCTAGATAGAGCTAGAGTCGTCCCTAGCTCCAAGGCGGCACGGTCGCCAGTCGAACCAAAGAGAACAAATTAGGATGCCATCCATTTGAGGAGGCCCCACCTCACTCGGTTAGGACAGGCATAGTCCATACAGCAACAGGGTTACACATCTAAAGGTGGAACAAAAGATACTTGCGAATACAGGGATGGGGGCGGGGGTCTAGGAAATAGCTATGCCCGTTTGGGACCCAGCCTCGGTGGTCTTCACGTTTAGCACGTAACGAAATACCGCCAACCATATTAACTTAAGGTCTACTTCTTTGTACTCTCGTTAGCCTAGCATTCACTTACATTTTTTTACGGGAGAACATACAAGTTCACGGTACTTACTAACAGCGACTGGATTATCCGAGGCACAGTGGC
Organism: Tropilaelaps mercedesae; assembly: GCA_002081605.1. Taxonomy (NCBI): domain Eukaryota; kingdom Metazoa; phylum Arthropoda; class Arachnida; order Mesostigmata; family Laelapidae; genus Tropilaelaps; species Tropilaelaps mercedesae. Next base: position 42,764 of record MNPL01004320.1, read on the forward strand.
AATTCATTAGTAGCAAATGAACGCGCCCAATAACTTTATCCCATTTTTGACAAAAACCCAACTGAAAGTTAAGTAAGTAAATGAATAGGTAAATTGATAAATGGTAATAAAGAGACGAAGACGATGAACATCGCCTTTCTTGTTTGGTTTATATTTGTTTTTTGTCCTATTGAACTCTTGTCTATTTACGGCTACAAGGTATACTTAGTCTGTAAGGGTGATATGTAAATTATGAGATAAACACGACATGGTAGCTTAAGAAATAAATCACACAAAGCGAGGCACAAATAGGTGTAAATTCAAATATCGCCAGTGGATTTTTCAAGCCACCTGCCGCACCGCGAACTGTAAAGATTGCACGAAGGCATCGTAAATTCTCAGTTAAACTTTTGGTATCGAGAACTAGAGCCAGCTCACGTGGGATTAGCGAGGTTTCGGATGCGACCGAGTACGACTTACAGGAGGACAAGCAGTCAGTCCAACCCAGCAGTTGGAAGACGATTAGAGCAAAGGAGAAGATGCTGCCGCCAGTGCTCAACTTTTGATCCCTTCACAAACTGAGAAACTTCAGCTACAGAATGGTAATTCCTTTGGGATGGTTGAAAGACAGCGACCGACGCGGTCTTGATTCCGATCTCAACTAACAATTTCCAATTAGCCGCTCAGTTTCTCCTGACAATTTGTCCTATATCTCGTCTCTGCACTGACCAGCGACGAAGGTGGTCCTTTGTAAGAATCTTATTGTTATACAATAGCTTAAGGCAAACTCATAACGTAGGCTTGAATTTCACTTTCCACTATATAATGCACTCATGGCAGAGCAAGTATATGCTAAAACGTGCAGGTACTCTAAAGTCGCAGCGAATACGTTCATTTGTGGAGATGCATAAACGTTTGCCTATCATTCAGCTAATGGCGTCGACGAAATGTCGATATCAATAAGATTCTTCCCTTCTCATGCATGACATAGAACTTACCGTAGGGACGATTGTCCTCAGAACCCCACAAAGTACCACGTCCAGCATTGAACTTTACAGGAATATTTTCAGAGTGAGCCATTACTCTGAGAATCGACTCAAGCGTATTCCCTAGATAACAGCCTGACAGCAATGATGAGATAAATAACAGAAATATCACTTATTTATCCAGAAACTTACAAGTAGAAATTCAAATTAGATTATAAGACGTTTACACACTTTTCACAGAAAACTGTAGGGTTCTTTAAGCTCGCATTTTTGGGCATCCAAACGGGCTTTAAAATCCTCTGCCAGTATGATATGAGATTGCATGACTGTAATAGACTATTCGAGTGCGTCAATTGCATATTATTCCATTCTATCCTATTTCGTTGGATGGAAAAACGTAAAGTGTTTCCTCCCAAATAGGTTTTTCCGCACCCGTCGTAATGTTTTCTGATCTGCGTGACTGCGCGGCTGCCTCCGCGCAACTATCGCTACGGTGGGCAGATAACAGAACAGCCTTTCTTGCAAGAGTCTTAAGTAGATGAAGATAACCCATCCGCACAGGAGATAGACATCAAATGTATTTGCCCCAATAGCCTTTCTCTGTTGAATCAGCAGTCATCGCGCATGTACATCGCCAGCAGTGTGTAGTGGATTGCACACGCTATCTGATGGGCCGATCTGCCCAATAGGTAATCCTATCTCGACAGTGAAGGTACTAGAGATGCTCACCCTGTTGGCGGAAGATCCGGAGTCGTTCGTTGTGCGAGTTGGCGCTATTTTCCTGTCTCCTACAGTCTGTGGCATCTTATGTAATGTTAGCCTGCCAATGTTGTTGTCCTGGTCCATTATGCATCCATCTTTTCCCTTGGGAGGCCAAAGGGTCACCCCGATATAAAAATTGCTTGACACAAACTTTGAACAACTCGTTTTCGACTGACGTGTAGAGATATTGAGCCATATGTCTAAAAAGCAAGTAGAAATTGCAGTTTTGTATGTTATACAAAAATATTGTCGTAGAGGTAGGTTTTCAATATGAATGTCAAGACTATAGCAGAGGTGCTACTAATCCATATCACTAGTATTAATATCTGGACGGTGAAGTCATTATTGCTCGAATTAAAAATTCTTTAATACTATAAATACGTACCTATACAATAACTGACGGTGATGTAGCGAAATGCAGCACAAAAAAGCTAAACATCTCTACAGAATTATTAGAGGTCTACAACAGCAACAACAGAAATTATAGCAACAACAGCAGCAATTAGAGCAACAGTTATCGCACATTTACGCATCTATTATATACGAGGATTTTGGATTTGACAGAAAATAACTTCTCATTGTCTCCGTATTAAGATTTGTGGCACAGATTAGCAACATATCTCTCATATTCCTAACTCTTAGAGAGAAAATCCAACGCAACATCACTCTCCTTTTTTAAATTAGGGTGTCCACATGGCTAACGAAATTCTTGTCTTGGTGTGTTATTTGAAATCGCCTCGGTAATTTTTTGTTGTGGAAGGCTCGTGCTGCATTTAAAACTAACTATGCTTGCTGTAGGTTAATAGCTTTCTTAATGTTCTAAAAGTTCTATTACTACACGGTGTTTTGAAGCAAAGGTATTCTTTAATTGTATACGGTCCGCATGGCGCTTCCATACCATGTCATTTAGCCTGATTCGGTAAATAACTGTTACGAGTCTGTTTAGGATCATTTCTGCTGCCCAGTTCAGCTTCACTAATATATGGAAATCCTCAAAGTACATTCTTTGGGTGAGTTCAATGTTTTTGGTCTGACTTTATGTTTCCGTACAAAGCTTTGCTTGTCACTCGACTTATTAACCCGTTGTTTTGCATTCCTTTTTAGTGAATCAAATCAAGCGTTGTTTCCTCCCAACTGATGACTGTATGTCATGTAATTCTTTAAGCTTTTTATATGTTCGGTTGAATATATATGGACAAACCATTCGGCGTTAGATGTTATACTTCGTACCATTCGTCCGATACAACTTTTCGTGGAGCACCAAAACAAGCAAATATGTCTCGTAATACTGTGATCTTGTTGGTAGTTGCGGCTGAAGTCATGAACTATACCTCCGACTAGTTTGGATCAGCATCAACTGCTATTAAAAATCATTTTCAACCAATATGACTCAAAACTGTGAATTATATCGAAGGCCAAATTCAGTATTGCGGCTGTCTTCAGAAACACGCCATGATATAAAATACTGGTTGTAGTTTAAAAATAACGCCTATTGTTGAAAGCAATTAGCTGTCTACGAAAGGATGAATTTTTTGCTACCGAGTGTCGCCAACAGAGGTTTATAGTCGGTTTGTAGAGTGAATCGACGGCCGTATATTAATATCTTAAACCTTTGACAATCAATCGTAATTACTAAAGTTTTTTTTTTAACTTTCTAAAGTTTTTTTGTGCATGTTTTTTCTTTGTGTCGCTTAAAGTGCAGCTATCATGGCATGTTGTTTTTACTGAAGCGCCTAACAAAAATGCAGTATATTACCGCATTTAAACCGCACTAAGTTCATCAGTCGATACAGTTATGGATCGTTCAGATTTTGTTGTGTTAAGAGAAGGATCGCAAGAGTTTCTTTGATTTGTCTAGGCGTTCCTAACATTTTGATGACCATTCAAATACAACATAAGTGTATAGGAATTTATCTGAAGGAACTCTTGTACCTCTCATAATAAACAAAGTCCGGGCGGTAATTAATCTTTTATGCTAAAGACCTGATTTCTGAAATGCTACGTGGGGGAAAAGACGTTGCGTTCACCTCCGCTGATATATATATATATATATATATGTATATATATCTCCCTATCTGTGTATCGCATGTGGCGCCTTCTTGAGGGCGTGATTTTTTGAGGACGAACAGATACAACAATCCTTTCCTCGGCTACAACAACATCAACCGACCGCTACGACGTCGTCGCAAAGGAAGTCAGACGGCAAACAGCTCCCAGGGCGGCCATCGGCACTCCCAACTTAGCCTCGTTTTGGTGGCTACACCAACGATATACATTATGCAGCTAACGTCTTTATGGCAAGCCCATCCCGGTAGACGAAGCGAGTGTTAGGCGCCATCTGACTACTACTATGTGCTTAGTAAGCCTAACCTACCTCCTGTGGTTGCTGCTCAATGCTTTCAAGATTTTTCCGGCTTCGCCACACCCAGGCCCCTTTTCATCCCTATAAGTCTTCAGTCTGCTCTTAGAGACACCCACTGCCACAATCTCCCACTGATCCCGCCGATAGCTGCGCATCCTCGGGCAAACACATCCACCGGATGGCCGTATGGCGCGAACGTCTTGTAGAGCACCCAGAGACCAGCTTCGTTCCTTCAATGTTGCCTTGGTGTAGCTCGAAGGCCGATGTCTACGGCACAGGTCTGTCGACAAGTGAAGGCTGGTTCATGGTGTTCGCTCTTCTAATACTGCTCCACTAGTCCAGGGTACTTTGGGGAGCAGTTTACACCCTCCATCTGCCTCCCTGTCCGCAACTGCCACAGCGAGTTTTTGCCACATCTGAGAAGTAGAAGATATTATTATCAACGCAAGCAAATGCTCTCTCTAGTCGACTAGTAGCAGAAGTGGTACTGATGGCAGTAATGGTGATGCAGATCCTGTACACAGAGTGACACACGTTGAACGATGAAACATATATACACTTACACAAGCTCGCGCTTTACATGCACATTTAAACTTATTTTTGTTAAACATGAACAGCAAGTTGCAGAGATGGACAGGATCGCACGGTTGTTACTGCCTATATATATATATACATATATACATATGTGTGCAAATGCGTGATCCTGTGGAGATAAAGGTAAAATTTTCACTCATGTTTCACATTATGGAAACTATTGGTCCATAGCAAAATGAAACACTTTGTTGAGTAATTTCATGTGGACCTTTCCTTAGTGGACACGCTCACTGTATGATAGATTTTGACGTGACGGCTAAAACAAGGCTCTAAGGCTTTGAGCCCAAAAAAGCTATCGGCCACCGTGGCAACCTGTAGAAGAAAGTGTTCGCTCTTCAAATCATCACCATTAAAATAGACTTGCAATACAGAAAAGGATCTTCACAGTATATTCGGAGTTTTTAAGCATTTGTTTTTCAGCAGATATCTTCACCGTATAAAACATTTCTTTCCTTTTATTCAGTATTTTCTGTGCAAAATTGTTCTAAGAGTGCATATGAGTGCTCTTTCCGCCATGACAGAAACCTCTTTCTGCATAAGTATTATACACTAAAATATTTGAGTAGAATAAATGTACATTAATTTTATTTACCTTAAGGAAATAAAGTGCTAGTAATTTTTCTAAGGAGGTTTTTACAAATTTACGTTTTATTCTCGTTTATTTAAATTCTACTTATATATGGACAGAATACACGAATAGAACATATGACACAGAGTACACTGTGCGAACTATTTATTTTTTCGACGAAACGAGATGACATATTAGCGACATTGGATCTGTCGTAAATGTAAACTGATCTTGCACATAATCGCCAAATGACGCGCAAGTCAATGTAGATGACATTGATAGAAACCCGTTCATGTTTTATATGCAAAAAGTGTTTTTGTCTTAAATTACTTGGGCAAGTGAGTGTTATCTGCACCAATTTTTTTAGCGTGAGAAACTCAGTATTCGAATTTTTGGAATTGACCTGAACACATATCTTACATATTCTTTTATTTCTTTGTGAGTGAAGTCTATGTGCTGACTTAGCGTGTATAGGTTCTTTCTTCTCATTTTTACGGACTTGTTTATTTGATTTCAAGTTCATTATGATAGAAGGTAATAACTCGATTTTGCTGCAGAATTCGTCTCAGGAAAATGTCGCAACCCTCGAATCACAGGTCTCACGGCAAAATGGCGCTGCTCAGTCACAAACAAGTCAACGTAGAAAGACAGTCCCCGGACGTTCGTCAGGGAAGGGTATAGGACGCGGTGCTCCCAATAGGAACGTTCACTCGTCGAGCCCAGACCAACAGCAGGTCGTTCCCTTAAGCAGTCAGCAGGATCGTGACGCAACCGAAGATGAAAATGACTTCATTATACAGGTAGAAACTCTGTCTAGAAGCCTTTATGACGGTTATCCGAGAACAGTGGTCCAAATAGGTCGATTAATATATTGTCTAAGTATTTGGCGTTATAATATTATTGTGTTATGCTCCGCTTATATGATTTGTCCGTTTATTCATTAACGCAACGAAAAGCACGATAAATACATGACCAAGTAAAAAAGCTCCCTTCCTTGTAGGACATTGGACTTCTTCAAGAACATGGTATTAACGTCTCAGATATTAACAAACTGCAAGGTGCAGGAATTTGCACCCTAAGAGGTGTTCAAATGGCAACCAGAAAGAAGCTAATCAATATTAAAGGACTTTCAGAAGCAAAGGTAGATAAAATCAAAGAGGCAGTTACCAAAAGCTTTAATGCCCAGGGGTGGAATGGATTTATGACGGCGCGTTCATACGGTGAGCACAGGCGTTGTGTATTTCACGTGCCGACAGGCTCCTCGCGTTTGGATTGTATACTCGGTGGGGGCCTCGAAAGTATGGCCATTACCGAAGTTTTCGGTGAGTTCCGCTGTGGTAAAACACAAATATCACACACCTGCTGCGTAACCTGTCAGATACCCATTGAAGATCGGCATTATCCGGGCGGAAAAGCTCTTTTCATCGATACAGAGAACACGTTTCGACCCGACCGCTTGCGTCAAATTGCTAATCGATTCGGCCTTGATGAAGATCAGACACTTGACAATGTCCTCTATGCACGAGCTTTTACGTCTGATCAGCAGATGGAGCTCCTTGATTTGGCCGCAGCGAAGTTTCACGAGGAGCCTGGCATTTTTAAATTGCTTATTGTCGACTCTGTTATGGCTCTTTTCAGGTAGGTTCTATATTTCTTATCATATATATATATATATATATATATATATATATATA
>MNPL01004323.1:0-20771 GCA_002081605.1 Tropilaelaps mercedesae
TATATATATATATATATATATATATATATGTCTGTGTATAGTGCACAAGTGTACATTTCAATAAATAGCTCTCTTTGTCTGTTTTGTTTCATCTACGAAAACGTACGATAAGTTGTCAATCAAGGGGTAATTAACGAATGTGTTCGTTGAATCCGTTTGACGACACTCATAAATCACTTGACGATTATAACACAAAGTACGATCTTTGCTTCACTTTAATTTTGCTGTCACAGTTCGTTTTCATCATACAGGATGGACGTCAGCTTTCCGTTAGCGACAGCACAGCGGACTCTCAGGAAATAAACAGACTTTTAACTGTACTGCAGAGCACTACCGTTCATAGACAGCAAACATAGTGCCCGTCTGGTCAAATGTGGTCAAGACTAATTAGTAGATGTAGTTTCGCTTGATACGCATCGTCACTGACGTTGGAAAGGATCCTCATGGCAGACGGCTGTAAACCGCGCCACGTCTTAATTGGAAGACCGTCGGACGTCCCATGTTGTGTTCGAGGTTATCTAGACATTGCCTGGCATTTTCCGTCACATCTGCAGGATGGTCATGGTTGTCCGCATTTCGCGAGTACTTTCGTATGTGTCGTTTCAGCTGTGCGTCTAGCCTTATAATGATTCGGTTTCAGCGCCGTATGAAATCCCGGGGAAAACATCTGACTGAACTAACTCCCAATTGTGACCACCATCATCGTTGTCATCACGGCTGCTGCTGATTTCCTCGTATTCAAAACGTGAATGAACTAGAACCTCATTGTCGTTCAAGCTAAAAACCATTGCATAGGCAAGGTTGGCGATTGACTGAAAATCGGAACGGTTATGATTACGATAACGGAGTTATGCTTATGGTTTGTATCGTGGCAAGTCTCAAAGCGAACCAAAATGTGTAATAAATATATAATAGTTCGTGTACATGCAACGCACACCCAAATGAGAACACATGTTGTCATCAATACCTGGTCAAGTACAATATATTTAAGTGCCATGTCGTATGACGTAGATGCAGAAATATTTGCATTTGTTTTCCTCTATGAACGCATTGTTTCGCCAAGGTCGCATCTATTAGTCTAAATATTTTTTAGGGTTGACTATCAGGCAACATTTAACGTCTACGGTAGCACTTTTTGCATTACTTCGTAAGAAAAACTCCATATAAATGTAAATGTGCACCGACAGACCGAACTCCTGCACCTACGTATTTCCTCCCATCGCAAGGCGTATACGAATGACCAAGTCACCGGGCTCGACTTCCATTTCCATTCAGGCATCCATTGTCAATCAATCAGCGTCAAGCAATAACACTGAAATCTAATAGACTTCAGTAACAAAAAGGATCATATTCTTTTCCTAGATTTAGATGTGTTATGATCGCCATCGTTGTTGATATCAAAAGGTCAAACTGTGCATGTTGTGAACCACATGGGCGTTTAGTAGTCACCTCGACCCTTATGAATTAGGTTTCACAGTATTTTCGACGTGAGATGACTCGAGCATATCAATCGACTGAGGTTCGATTGCCTGCATATTTATTTGATGGCAAACTTTTACGCTATTTGAACTGACTCAGCCATTAGGTACGCCAATGAAACGAGTGAACTGAGTAGTATAAGAACTGCGAAACGTTTTAGTGTCTATCTCATTAGTTCATGGATAAGTAAAAGGCCGTTAGTTGCTCTCCGTAAGTACACTAATTTGCATTAACGAAGTTTTGCCGTGTCAACACACGCATAGGAATGAAGAATATGAAAATATTTTATTTGTGTCTGCGCGAATCGCACATCTACTGGACCACAGCGCGTCTCTCGGTTTCGTATCGATTCAGTGAAGCTTGGTGCAATTGGCTTTGATGAAGGAAATCCAGTGTTCAGCTATTGCCAAAGTTGAACCTTTGGTCTGGTTAGAATCAGACAGGTCGCGTTCAAATTTCCGACGTCAACTTCAGGGACACTAGAACCAAGCATTCCAGGGTGTCAAACCCAAAAGTGGTCAAACCCGCTGTATTCAACTCTACAGACACTTCGCTAGTTAACACGATTTCTTTGGTCATGATGTGCTTTTTTTCTTAGCAGAAGAGGTTTTTTTTTTAATAACTATATAGATTCATCCTTGGATGTCCTCTAAATAACACAGTACAGCAATGATACCTTTACGAAATAGGGTAATTGATCTTGCATCCCACTCGATAAAAACAAGGCTGTTCGAATACGTATAGGTTTTATTATAGCCTTAAAAAGGTGACTTAAATTAAATAGTCAGGTCAGTGTGCTTGATCCCTTAAGCACATCGATAGTAAGCCATACAACGTCGAAACCGACGTGTACAACAACGGTAGAAGGAATGGTACGTCCTGAAGGCAAATAGTAACAAACTGGACAACCCTTATAGTTCTCATAAAGAGTACTAAATGAAGAGGAGCGGTCGATAGTATGTTTCGCATGACGTCGACTTGCTGTAGAAGATTCTTTTTTTGCTTAAGGATGTCGAGGACACCTAAGGCGCTTTGGCGCTCTTCTTCGCTGAAGACAGAAACGTCATCGACAATGTTCAAATAGGCCTTTTCTGTTGAATCTATTGACTTATGCAGTGCTGCCACCCGTTGGTTCCACTGGTCAATAAAGTTTTCGTGAAGACACTAAATGGGAGTGGGTCGCCCTCGTATTCTTCGGCCGTCTCGTCGCTTGAAATTTTGCGACAGCAGCATAAGAGAGCATTCATGCGGCAACATTTCTTTCCCATCGTCTCTCGACAAATGACTGGTAATTGGTTGTTTATTACCTGCTAAGCAATAGGTGAAACGGGCGACTGTTTGCTTAACCTCACAGTTGCGCCAATTTAGAAAATTCAGGTCCAAGGATGCCTCCGGTGGACAAAGGGGTCAATTCATTTTTGCATCCCAGAACGTCTGAAACTTAAGCATAAATCAAGAAAAACCTCTGAGAAACGATAAACTTTAGTCTAATTTAAAATCTCATTTTAGTAAATTTTGAAAAGCCGTAACCCATACGTTCTGCTACGTTAATCATACATAGAAAAACGTGTTGCAGAAATTTACCTCAAACATTGCACCCTTGACGTGATTTACCGTATCCACTCTTTTGTTCATAAGAATACACTAGGTATGCTTTAACATATGTACTAGAACATTTCATGAACTGTTTTAAATCATGCATGATCCTGAATCAACGAATCAACTTCAATGAAACACCAACGTACTTTGTTATAACCCTCTGTGACAATTCACAAAGCACTGTGTGTACACCAGCGTTACCTGAAGGTAATCTACGATACTGGAGGAGGAACTGAGGTTTTCTTAAGCTTTCACTACTAGAAATTTAACGATGTCCTTATCTGCAACAAGGCAAGACTTGGCTTGGTGAAATTTGGGATTCAATTCAGCTGATAGTGATACATCAGCGTTCGCTGATGGTATAGTGTGATTTGTCATGTGAATAGCAAGTGCATATGAGATCACATTCTGTAGACAACTGTAAGAGATAGCCGTTTTTGATGGTCAAGTCATAGGATGCGATGCAAACAAAGTGACACCGATGGCAAGTAAAAGGAAGAGTAAAGTTAGCGGGCAGGAATACATTGAAACATTGACTCAGCTTGTCAGAACTGGAAGTTGCTTGAGGAGTCCAAAAAACAATCTGCGGAAGCCTACGTTTTCCCTGAAATGATAGCCTTGTAGATTTTGCTGTATATGCTTTCAACATAAATGATCTACAAATTATGCAGGAGGCGTCGTAAACGCATTTATAAAATTTTAAATAACGCCTTCGACGTAAGTGAATGAGATCTATTTGACAGTAGTAGTCGCGTTAAATGCAAAATAAGAAGAATTTCAAGATATATACTAAACGATTTTCAACTGCATGTTGATGTCTACTTAATTTAACCAATGGTGTCGTCTTTTGAATATAGCTGTTGCAGTGAAACGTGTACAATGTAAACGCAATCGCGTACGACATAGTGAAGGCGTTGAGTGAAATTGTTTTGCTTCGATCCAAATTGACGTTTGTAGACGGTGTTTATTGATCGTACAGAAAAAAATAATGATTCTGAGTCTTGATCTCTTTCAAGGTAGGTATTCTGATTCTAACTAATTAGTAAAAAAAAATGTCACTGACGATATTAACGAGAATTGGGAAAAACCAGTTTACTTCTACAAAGCGCGGTAGAGCGACAGTAAGCAATCATTTCAAAAATTGCGACACATTATACTTATACAATGCAGTAATGATAATAAAACTCATTAAAGTAGATAAATACGTTTAGCTTATACAATGGATTGTCTACTAGCGAACAAACAAATAAGAGACCATATAATGCTATACAGCTGCTTTAATAGACTGGATGACATTTATTGATACACAATTTTGCGTTTACCACATTTTTCGGAATACAAGTGTGTGCTAATAGTGATAATTTTTTCCGTTTTACAAACACAAACTCGGGTTGACCAGACCAGAGCTCCTACGCGCCTATGATACGACGTCTTTCTTAAAATGGAATTACAAAAGAAGGTAAAGACATGTGCAGACAAGCTGACAAAACAATACGCAAATACATCTACTACTCGACATTACTTCCGCAAGATTTCTTTTGTCGCAGTGCCACGTATCGATACGGTATTGTTCACTTGAACTGTGCAGAGCGCCTCGAGCTGAACGATCGCTGCGCGAATGCAATACAGAACATTTATCAGCAAATGACATTATACTGCCAGATTACCACCATAAGCGCATCTTGGCGGCGACCCCTGATGCCAGATTTGATTCGGCATATTACGACACACATCTCCTGAAAAACGCACAAACTTTTGCCTGATCGGGTGATACTATTCAGGAATACGACAAGTCACATTGACATGCTCGAGTCAAAGAAATACTTCGTACATCTTTCTCCATCTCTTCATTGGACGCACCCGACATCAATCGGCAGTCATTGTGAAGGAAATTCGCTAGCGTCTTTGTACCCTGTTCGCTCGTGGCGCGATTCGTTCGGCTCGGAAAGCATTGTCTCATGCTTCCTCAGGGCAGTCCTCCTTTGGCATATGCTTTGTATGATGGTGCTCCTCGTTTGCATTGAGCCACGGTCAAAGACGGGCGTCGCGAAGATTGCGGGACCTATCGAGGGTAAGCGTTCTAACGGAATTTCGTGCTCGCTTTTCCGCAAGCGGAAACTTTTAGCGCGAATGCGTATTCGGAAGCCTTTTGGACTACATTGTGTTTCGCCGCTCGCTTCGTTAATACCAGTTAGGGCGACACGGGTCCAGGCAGACTCATAGTTGTCGAAAAATGAATTAAATTATAGCGCTAAGATAATCTTCGCTGTGCCGGCTCCTCCAATGAGCGCGATTATGCGATGACATGCCTTGACGACGAGAATAGACTCAGGCCCCCGGTGATAACGCTTTCTCGTCGTCTCCAAAGAATACATTATAGCGCCTTCGGCCGATCAATAAAATTTATGGAAACTCATTTAGCAATTTTGCTAGTACCTCTGGTGATTTCGCTGCTTATTTGGCTTGAGTTGACGGTTTTGATATAAGGAGGCATTCTCTATTGACATGTTAGATCTAAAACGAGTTAGTACGGTTGTAAACCAAAGTAATCGTCTGTACACATTATAATGTATGAACACAATTACAGAGTTCAGCAAAAGATTAGGCGAGCCTAGACGCGGGTTGACAAAGATGCTAAGCAAAAGCTAAATGGCAATAAAGATTTTTCGACTAAAAGGATGCTTCAAAGGTATTTCCATAAATTAATAAAAACGTATGCCTTCGAGAGATTCATTATTTTTTCAGTGAAGTTGACCCATTTACAATATAATTTTTTTCGCATTAATAATCCTTAACCAGTAATTATAATGAATTATAACGTCGCTAAATGCAATTTGGCACTTACAGATCTTTACCCATTCTCATATAAATCATTCATATCCCAAACGCAAGCTGGTATCGTTACATCTGCAAAATAAAGCTTGAATGCACGTATTTTTAAAAACATTTTTGAAACAAATGGTTAAACAACTTTCAAGGCAAATAAACTTTGAACAAATCAAGTACACTGTGAACACACCCTATGGATACACGAGTGAAATATAAAATAATGTGAATTTACATTAACGATACCTTTTTGCTATTTATTAGTTAACTCATTAATAAGCTGTGTTTTAAAAATTGTATTTTTCTGATCACTATGTATGACAAAACCAGTTGAAGGCTCCGTTGAAACCAGAGGCCACGTAAATGTTCGGATTACCAAAACATGCTGAAGCTGCTATTGGGATTCGAACTGAAGTTGCGCCTACCATGTACCTTAAATACTTCCGTCCCGTTCCATGAACAGAGGCAATGCAAAGTTGGTTAGGACAGAACAATAGAGACACTGAGCGACGAGTACTTGAGTACTTACTCACAACGAAGCCACTTCCCCTTCTTTACCCTTTCCCCCATGCTTTCATCACAGGCTGGAGTTGAAAAAACCTCGCGCGAGATTGTCAATACTTTACGAAGACGTATCTGACGATGCAGTGCAAGAAAGAAATCCCTTCAATGAATGGCACGCTTTGCGCCGTAAAACGTTCCGTCATCCAAGCATTCATCTGGTTCCAACGACAACATTTGATGCGTCTGTTCTATTTCTTTCGGAGTCGTGCGTACAAGAAGCTTGTATAGAAAGCCGAACCCACACACGCAATTTCTGAAGAAAGGCGCTATCACGAAGAGGCAACGTGTGTACAAGTAGTCAAAAAACGACAGCCGCGCCGTCGCCTGTAGCATTTCGGCGCCGAAATGAAATACCTACCTGACGAAAATGTACAATAGTTTGAATACGATTCGTACACAGAGTCAGATGATAAAGGCAGTATAGCACGAATTTTCATCCTAGGAAACGGATTGCTTTGCAGTTAAATATTAGTGGGAAAGGTGGTGGAAGGGATTTCCGGATAAGGAAACCGGAATGCGTTGACACCAAATAAAGTTCGAACTTCAAACAAACAATAATACTGGCCCTGATATAACAAGCTTTGTTTAATGCTGGGCATGACAGAAGTTTTACTTAGGGCATGGCAAGATCTCACTCCTAGAGTTATCACTAAAGGAAAAAACGACAAGCTACTCCCATCAGCGTAAAGCGGCATTGAAAATGGAATGGTTTTTAAAAACTGCTGTTTAGAATTTTCGTTCGATTTCTAAAAGTATTTTTGGATGTAGATATTCCAGAGGAGCGACAGGGCTTTCGACAGGGTAAGTCTACCAGAACTGCTTGCGTGGCTCTCCTAAGCAGTACACAATATTAACTCATCGGGAGTATTTTCTTATATGCTGTATCGTCAATTTAGAATTCACCTTCAATGCAGCGCAGAGGGGAAATGCTTTCGATGTAGGTGATATTACACAAATTCAGAGAACGGGCCACGGCAATAAACTTCTAATCAGCTTTCTCGCTGAGGGGAATATCACATTGGACGACGAAGTCTTTGGAGACGAGATTATCTTACAGACTCAGACGTCATTCATGGAGATAGCATTAGTTCCTTGCTATTCTCTATATTGATATCCGATTTACCACTTGTTATAAAGCACAGCCAACACTTCGATCTGTTATTATACGCAAACGATATTGCCATTTTACAGTAATGAGTTCCATTTGTAACAATCTCTCGTGATATTGCAGAAATAGTGGAGACCGACCATTTGGCCATCAATGAAGCAATAAAGCTAGAATGCGACGGAATGAGAAGTGTGCGGACGTGGTTCGCTCGTAGAGTCGCGCTTCAATTTGGAACCAATCGAGTTACCTTGCTTTCTACTACTCATATCCGAACTGCACACCACGGCAGACTGTAACATGTAGAAAAGAATAGTGCGCTTCAGTGATCTATACCACTAGAGAGAATTCACTAGAAGGAGGATAATCATCACGGCTTTGTAAGTTGCAAAAACTGAACATACTACTCATGTCTTCTATTGGCGAATTGCAGGCTTCGAAATTAGCACCAGTGATTTATGTGTATATACCTGCGCCTGTACTATAAAATCTTATCATATTGTGATCTTATTGATGACACCTTCTGGTTTGAATGAATCTGCTGATGTATCGTATTATATAGAACCAAAATCACGGAATATTCACATTACTCTGTTATTTGCAGAGCATTTTTCATCAAAAGATATACAGTGGAAGCGCTTATCGCGAGTCAAACGATAGTGTGTATGTACTATGCAGTTATACTTGCACAGCATCCGCACGGGACTGTTAGGATCCCGTGCGGATGGACCAACTTATGTAAACATGTGTAAAGCCAAATTACCCATATATTCTTTAATACGCCCACTCGGGTCAATCAATGCACGTTTTAACCACATACACAGAGATGGCCTTTTTAATTAAATTGTAATCGATTTACTTGAAGCGCGTTTATAAGACGTATTTGCTCGGCCTGTAATATTAACCTGGTTGACATATTTATGTATTGACTATTAAATGATACTGTATTGTAAAGCGTACTCCACATTACAACACAGACTATTAGCAGTATATTTTGGATTATAATTATTTGTAAAAAAGCTCTGCTAAAAAGAATAAACCTAATTATTCGGTGATATTTTCAAACGGCATAATACCAGGGAGGAATCTGGGAATTATTTGTTCAAATAAAACGAACATTTGGAAAGCCTCGAATATAGCATGTGGAATCTCAATGTCCGTCTGCTACATGGCCTAAAGCTGACCGTCAGCTTATTAAAGTCACCTTTTATTGTGAGTAACATCGACTAAATTTATTTCTGCTCTCTTTTTTTCAACACATGCGAAATGCCCCGGGCTACCCTGATAACTAGATAAAGTATCCACCAGTGACCGTTCTGCAATCTTACGTTGTGTACACGTATGTTCGAGATGGCGTATCTACCAATGACTGTTCTGCAAGTTTACGTTGTGCACATCTATGTTCGGAAATTCGCATCCTATTGTCATCAAAAACGAGTCAATTTTGAAAAGAGAAGTGGTTAGAGAAATTAGGCCTTTTTACCTCCGTACGAGAATAGCTGGCAAAGTCAGCGAAGTAATTATATGGACGCGTGTCATAGTTTCACCCGAGACTTTGATAAGTTACGAAAAGGGGGGTCAAACGTGGTGAGGTTCGGTAAACTCACGAGACTGACGATTTTGAAGAGTCCTTACGACAGCGGTCCACTGACAGACTGGGCTAGCGATTCTGCAAAACACAAATTATATCCTACGCATACTATGGTTTATGCATTACCGGTACTGTATCTATACTTTTAGGTACAGTATTGTATTTAGTCACCATCGAAATTACTGTTTACGTCTATTTATATGATGAGATTTTAATTCACTGATAAAGCACGCTTACTAATATCGCAGATTTTATCTCCTTACGACGCTTAATTTGGGCCTTACTTTGTCGTTTTCCATTAAATGCCCATTTCATTAATGCCATATCACGGTTGTTGCAGAATTTTAAGAACCAAACACACGAAAAGCTAATTGGTCCTGATTTTGTTACGTTCCAATGCGGCCTGAGACACATCCTTTTATATTTGGAACCGAAGTCGAGTTCTCACAACAACCCAATACTAATTGAATATACTATACATAGGTCGAAAATCCCTGTATATGGGTGTCCCTTATAAAATAAACATCTTTTGAAAAAAGCAGTACCATTAATAATAACAACCATGGAGCAGCTCTAGTATATCTACACAAATTGAATGTCGTAGCAAAAACATTTCATAGCTGTCAAAAGTTCATCTTTGTAGTTAAACAAAGCACGTATATATGGTGAAAAACTTTAAAAAACCTATTTAAGTTCAAGCTGTTACAGACAACGCACGGAAACAGCTCTTCCAGTAGGCGTTTAAGGCACTGCTCTGGTTTAACTATGGCAAATTAAACGTCTGCTAAAAACATTGCATATGAACTTCGCAGATGGTCGCCGCAGCCGGTGATTATCGCGTTGAAACGTTGAACGGTTATGCATAGAATCTGATGTTGTCAATGATAATTTACATAATGAGAGTTGTTCCCTAACGTGCAAATCCTGCATGCAATGCACGTAATCTGTCACGAACGTCGTGGTAGACTTGCCAAATACGGCGCATACAGGATGGCGGGGGTTTTCAACCGAAGAAAAGGTTCATCCGCTAAACCTCACCGACTAACGTAGTATACAAGAGTATACAATATACTGTATACTCAAACCCACCAAAAGTCAAAGAACTCTCTTCATCTTTTCGACGAAGCTACGGCATGTCATAATTTATTGGAAAGTTTATCTATTCATCTTGCTCTAGCTAGAAGCCATGACTATGTATAGAGCTTACAGCGTCGCCATGCATAAAACAGATCCCCTTAAAAAAGTTCATCTACGTGTCATCATGCGACTTCAAACTTAGAGCTAGGACTATTAATACCTCATCAATGCGACTGATTTTCATTGTAGTGTCGCTTTCGTATTGTACACAAAACATGACACTGTTAGTAATTACGGATATTTGACACGCCGGTTCCCAAATTAGATGACGACCGTTCAGCACTGATGATGTAATGTATTAATCGCCGCACTACTGCGGAGAATTAGTAGAAATGAAAAACTGAATAAATTTACACACACAATTCGAACAATTCGTTTAGCAACCCCTTTTGCTACTGAAACGTAGCGTACGTAACGGAAACGTCGGAAACATAAATTATTAGGTGATGGAAACGTAGTTTCACAGCTCAACGACAAATCTTCCGCACAATGTTAAGATGTAGGGTCGGCACGCGTGACATACATATAATTCGCCTTGTACGTGAATTGGGCAAGAACTTCGGCAGATATCATTTGTCACTTGAGCGTCCAAGTGCTAAAGATAATGATAGTGTACTTTATACCTCCGTTGACACTGAACAAGCGCACACTTGAATGACTGGAATATATATGCATGAAAGTCTGAGCTCGTAACCTTCCTTCAGGAACCTCTGCAAGTTTTCGACAGAAAATAAAAAAATTAACCAAAGACGTACCGGAAAACAGAAAGCACATGCGTTACGTTTGCCATCTGTGTTACGCCTCGCAAAGAGTATTGAACTAATAAACCCTTGCCCTTGACCATGATGTTTTAACGATAAAATGTATTGAACTAATGCCCAACGATTTGGCCTTAATTAACCCGAGTGCATTGTTTATTTATTTATCTTTACTTATATTCACTGTTTAATGTATATTTGATTTTTGTTGCCGCGGCGGTGCTGTTTTAGATGTTCGAACTTCACGAAAATTTCTTGCAGGCACAACTGGGACAAACGAAAAAAACATTTTTGTTTCAGCTACAATTAATTGCTTCTAACGAAGAGCTTAAAAACGATTTACTAAAGAATTAAAATTAGAACTAGGAAGCGAATATTTGCTATAAATATATCCCGATCTTTCGGCCATTTTGTGTGCCACAGTAATATTTGTTGATGAACTATTTGTTATTAGATGATTTATCAGTAAATGCGATTTCGGACGACACAAAATAAACCACAATATTATAACGTTGGTAGACGTTACTTATATGAAGAGGTATACCATCTGTTTTTCCGTCACCTGCAATAAAATCCTGCGAATAAATTTTTGAACTGAATTAAACAGCAATTCTTAATGAAATGCGTCGTTATCGTGATCACTTTCAGCCGAAATGCGATCAAGGGGATTTGTCTCCAATAACAAGCAAAGAGTTTCACAAGCCTTGCGCTCAATTAGTGGATTGGATACTCCCGACTTTTGAATGGCTCGCAGTTGATTATCGACCCAGTTCAGAGGAGCTTCATTGTACCTCATATTGGCGAGGTTCCTTCTAGCCGTTCGCACTCGGGCGCATGAATAATCTCTCCGATTATTGACAATGGCTAGTTGGTCTGCTTTTCAGGTTGCCATCATACTGCGCAGATGTTGTATTGTGTTTGTGGTCCACGTATTTCTCGATGAGTGAGTGGAGGACACGAAGGCTTCTAGGCACGGTGAAATGGATGAAAAGGCCTGAGGTAAAGCCATGGGCTTGCACAGGCCTGGCTGCTGATTAATTTGTGAGGGACGAGTAGGGTTTCTCTTGCGGTAGCATGCAAACCCAAAGAAATCTGAAATGGACAGGCCGTTCATGACCATCCTATTATTGCGTTTGCTGTGTGTTTCATGCTTAGCAAATCATGATGCTAATTATGCTTCTTATGTAGCCCGATCCAAATGGTTTTTGTACTTACAGATTTGCTGATAAAGCTAATTACCATTTTATCGCTCATAGTCGTATTGTAGTGTTGACAGATGGAGTACAAAGTACTTTTCGTGAAAATGTCGAATTACTATTCAGTTTTTTCCTTTTACGATGATTACATTGTACCCTGCAATGACTCTAGATGTAGCAGTACAATAATTTACCGGTTCGTACGTGAATCATTCATGCGTCACGCGCCAAATGAACCCTTAAGAGCACTATATATTTAATTTTACGGCAAGTATTACTCCTCAGCATGTCATATCTAGTTGAATAGACGCAAGCAAGACTATGAGAAAAGGTAAACACTAAACGGGGCACTTCAAATATCTCGAGATTCTTTAGAAGTAATTCTATACTAAAATTGTGGCCAAATAACTTACAAGCTTTTCTTGTTAGCTATGATGGTAATAGGTTACGGCATAGCTTTTCCTTTTCAACGACACGAGCTTGGCCCCAGTACCACTCAAAGACTTGTTGTAAATGTCTCAAGATAGAAATCTTTTGTAAGTACAAACAAAGCAGAATAGACCAGTCCGTCGAAGTGGTCGCATGTTGCAGCGCCATTTTGCCATTCTGCATATGCGCATATCGCAAATTCGCTGAATCTGACCACCTAACATGTCTTCGAACGTTCGACGTATGCACAATAAGTTCATCATGAGGCGCTTGATAAAGCTGTATGGTGTGCACGAGGGTGCGAAATCTAATGTACTAAGAAAATATATCTCATGCAGTATCTTCCGTTGAAAAGAGCAAGCTGTTTCAAGGAATAATGAAGTTTTGTGTTCACTGATTTACACTCACATTTTAAGGAAATGCTGCGCGGTTACAATACTACTAGAAGGAAGCCCAAGAAAATCTGCTCAGATGATAGGTCTTTGTAGACAACCTTGTTCAAGCACTCTACTGAAAGAAAACAGTTTGCCACTTTTACTTTAAAAAACGCGCTTTGCTTTTTAACGGCCTAATTCATCAAGCGTTTTAGAACGGTAAATTTCGTTGCAGAACAGTGAAAACACCAAGATTGCTGAACTAGTATTTACTATACAGCCTGAATTCCCTTAGTTGTTTATGTAGGACAGCAGTTTGCTTTAACTTTAATGAAGTAGTATCAAGGAATAGCGCACAGCATATTTGCTTGATAAAACAAATATTTAACATTTATTAGTTTGCAGCTTACAACTTAATTAGCTACTAATTACAGCATTATTGTCACTTTTCGAATCAGCACGACTTTACTCATACAAAATATTTTAACGTAATTTAACAAAAAAGTAAACGATACGTGCCTGAAACAAAAGGACATTACCAAGTTGTACTATAGGCACTGTTAATAATCCAGAAAGAAAAAGACAACGTTTCTAAACATAAATAAAACCGCTGCATTAATCGCACAATCGCCCGTTATGTTGAGAACACAGCACGATGGATAACAGCAACATTGCCATCGGTTGGACTGGCTGCATAAACACAAACACACCATTCTCCACCCGAATACACAGTTGTCATCATCCAATAAAGTCGACCTTCATGTTTCGTGTCGTATTTTTTACTTCAAAGACAAGCCCGTGCCATATTGAATACGTTAAGGATATTTGAAAAATCATGAACCTTTCACAGAGCTTTTCACAGAGCCCGTTTGAATGAATCGCCAGTAATACTGATCTTACCCGTAAGAGGCGCGCGAAATTGCTTTGGGGTGTGATACTACACCCTGCCTTATCATGTTCACAAAACTTCCTTCGAATTCCAGCACCCTGTACCTCGTAATCCAAGGTCAAAAAGTGCATCGGCGGCTCAAATTTTGGAGCTGTTAACAGCTCCAAGAAGTTGCTACCCTAGGACTGACCCTTGTCCTATTGTATCGTCATCAGCTATCATGCTAAACAAAATAGCGATTAACAATCATGGCATGGACTTGATTTGGCATGACTTCCCATTATAAAATTCATTTAGTTTACAAAGAGATGCGCTGTACAGCAAAAACATATTACGATCCTGGTGGAAAAGGCTCCAAGATAGATGTTGAGGCCAACGTGTTCACGATGTTTTCTGCATCGACTTGGAGTTCATCGTTAGGTACGAGAGAATATCTTATGTCATGAATTACTTTATCAGCATGTTGTAGGCGACTCATTTTATAGTCGAGGATTTCTACCATTTCCACTGCATGAAGTCGATCGGGATGATGTGGATTATTCTGAAAGCTATTGGCTACACCCTGAAACGACGTCTTATTAATTTCAATTACTGTTTCAATTTCGTACACTTTAGCAATCCATTTTTGTACAAACGCTTCGGTGAGTATAGGCGGTTTGTTTTTACGAGGTTGCATTTTCGTCAAGTACGTTGCGCTGACTGTTCTGTCATAGATGAGAATGTGTGCTCCTTGCAACGGATGTCCTAACCACGCGGAATTTTCATGACAACGAAGCAATAAACGGGTATACCATTTTTGTTTCGATAATTACTAGTTAGTACATTATCATATTGTATTGTTACCAAAACGATATCAGCAAAGGCCCACGACAAAGTGCCTATCCCTTCACTGACGATATATTTTAAGCGAAGATATGTTTTGGCAGCGCATTTTGTCCGCCGCTACTAGGACTAATTATACTAGGCTAGAATTTGACGCTCGGTAATACCGACCGAAGTTACATACAATAGCTACAGCGCCATGAGGCAGGTTTAAATTTTGATGTGAAAACGTTTCTCAGAAATCAACAAGTGAAATCCTTGGTCACAGTCATTTTCCAATGTTAGTATTAGTTTGCGTACTACTCAATTATGTCCCTTGATATAGCCAACATATTATCGGATTTTCCTAGTGAATGCGTAAGGTAAATCAAATACATTCACTATACCTAGGTAGACGTCCTTGTTTTTACGCAAAATCAATAATTTTTACTTTCCCAGAATACGCTTTGAAGAACTGACACACCAAACTGTATTAGTCGACGAGTATGCTCTTTGAACGTACACTAAATAAGTCAAGCAGATGTTTCTTCTCTTTGACACTAGATTTATAACTTTTGGAGATTAGTACTTATCCAGGAAATTTCTACCTACCATCGCGGCGATTATCGGTGGCCTTACTGATTAATAAAAGATCTGGCGATAAGGATTATGCTTTCATGATCACTACAAAATTAAGGCTACATTTTCTATAATAAATCAATTAATTTTTAAACACTGGTTCCTCTGCACTGAAGTAAGATTTATAAAGATTTTTAACGGACGACCGCACTGAAATAACTTTAATAAAGATTTTTACCTTACCAGACTTTAATAAGCACGTTTTACAGACAACTTGTCCCAACAATAAGAACAGGCAGCTATATGGCCACGAACGAAACAGACCTTTGCACATAACCAGGTGTTTAAATGCGATTGAAGAGAAACATAAACAGCGTAGCAGACAGACAAGTCCTACTAATATCACTTGCTGTTCCATCTTGTACAGATCGTTTAATCAGTGGTACCGTGGACATGAAATGTTAGCTTAGAGTATGAGCTAACAAAAGAAAAGGCTGTCCGAAATTACAGCGGGACCACTAATTACAGCCATTAAAGGGTTTCGGTGGTCCAAGCAGTGATATTCAATAGACGTTTGCATATTTCATGTTTCATTATAGGCAGTTGTTACACAGAACCAAACAGAAATGTCTACTCTAAAATTCTACCAGGTAGAGTAACACTGTAAAAAATTTTATGTTGGTGCATAGGATTTTTTCGACCCTACGTTTACAGACGAAGTTTACCGAATCCTTTCGAGAAAAAAGAGACTTGATAATCCACTCATAGTGCTGTGTATGAACTAACTGTTTCGATGATCAGCTCAATTCGTAAAAAATCTTGCAATGTATTCTCCGTAGACATTTTGCAGGCATTTCCGCAAATTTGCTCTCATTTAGACATACGCTTTTTTCATAAGCATTCAACTCCATGACCCAGTATTACGTAGCTCAGGAGTTCAGGAGCTCAGTGTCACGAGAGGTGGCATTATTTTTTCTTTTTTTGTACAAGAAAGCACTATCCATAGAGCTCTATCTGATCATATGAGTGTTAAGCAACATTTTGAGAAGCTAGGCGAATGCTTGGAGAAGAAATAAAAAGGTTTTCGCCTGCAAACTAACGAGAACAAATTCTTGTAGTCTTCTCTATGAACCGCTACGTGTTCTCATCAGATGCCTGTAAAAGCTACTCAGTCGCTGGCAGCAAAAGCTCGGGTTATAAAAACGTATGTAGACTATTGAAATTAAATCTAATGGTTTACTATGAATTTCTTTTTTATTACGGTTTTCCGTTAAATATTGTGGTTTTAAGCGACGAATGGGTTCACGGTCAAAGCATTTAGGTTGTCTCAGATGTGCTAATTCCTCTACATCATGACATCATTTAAGCATTCTGTTATTATGCGAAGCATTATTGCTTTGCTCATTAATTTGGTGTCGTTGTTGGTAAAGCTTATTCGAAACTCATAATGTAATTGTGTCTCAGTCCGAAGTCTCAGTTCAGATATGCATGTTGCTAGTACTATTATGCAGCATACATCATAGCTACAAATACCTAACAAACGAGTCAACACTGTACACATGTATACACAGCTGTACGGAAGAATTTAATTTCGGTAGGCTAGCATGCTAATTAAGACTTTTAAAACTCAAAATTTACATATGGATATCAAGTTTATACGAGTTGAAATAAAAGATAAACTGCTTAGCTCATCAGTATTGGGAAGGGTTATGACACAAAATTGTATTTTCGGCGCGCTGCGCAACAGGAGGTTGTCTGATTAACTTTTTCATATGCACAGCGCAGAGAATGTCATTTGAAATAATTGGACAATACGCTGTCCACAAACACGGTCCATCAAAACCATGCCCGGCTGGTATGCATGTCTACATGTACGCAACCATATATTATTAATACATGTGCATATACCGAAAAGTGCTGGGTAAACGCGATTTGAAGTATCTTAATCTAGACCAGTAAAAGCACGGTTAATCTAACTGAGTAAAGGAGTAGCACTGCATTGCTTATCTTACTATAGAAAATTGACACTATAATATTAAGGAAACGTTGTTTAAATCATTAAATTACACCGGGAGTTACTAGAAACAAATCCACCTTGTTAAAAGTTTTCCCGAAAAGCCTCGCACAGAAATAAAATGCACCGCATTGTGTCTAAACTGGATTTGTCTGCTTTCATAGCTTTAGTTCTCTATAAGTCTTGGCCGAATATGATTTATTAAAATATAACTATTTTGCGTTCGAAAAAAGATCTATTAAGTCACAGGCCAGCCCTTAGTCTTCCGCTGTCGTTAGGAACACGTGTTAATGCACAGTACAAAACAAATACTATACAACTAGGTTCTTTTCGTTATCAAAGAAGTATGAAACTGCTCATAGACTCTTTGGTATAAATAATAAACGTCTTGAACAACTATTATCTAGAGTTACATACTATTACGCCACAATCATTTGTTAATTCCAAAGTTACCTTGCTCTATTAGCCTCGTCATTCGCTAGAGTCGAGCACCTGATGTCGATGGCTTTGGTCCTATTAGTGACTTACTTCGTGTACTTCCAAGTATCATTAATTTGTTAGTGTCTAAATGAAATTACGCTAGTACATTTCAAGGGCCAAGTGTCCTAGTATTGGTTAAATGTACTTCATTATACTAGCCATTAGTCGTGTTTTCATTTGGCAACGCTTATTTCCAGATCAAGCAGCACCGGTCAGGCTTGAGCGCGTGAGCGCCCCACGAGACTGGAACCTTCTGAACTTCTGATACCTGAGATTCCTTTGTAGAAGTGATTCCCATAAAATAAACTGAGCGGCTTTGTCGAAGTAGGTGTCCGGGGTCCGTTACTTTTTGTTTTTTTACGACAGCAACCCACTAACTCACTCGCCAAGCACTCTAATCCGTGATTATTCATATTAGGCATGCCGTTTAATGATCTGTCGTTATCTTTGTCCGTGCTCTTAAGCAGTGTGAATAGTACGAGTCACTGGTAACTACTGGGACCATCCGTTTAGCTCGCATGACCCGTTTGCGAGTTCTAGCCACCCGATTTTTGACCTATCGCGTACACGGGCCGATTATAGTAAGCGGATGGCCGTGCGCGTCTAGCTGCATACGGTATGCATTCCCTAAGCCTGTATTTCCCGGATACAATTGTCAGCCATCGGTAATCGAGCCCTGCTTAGATAGCTCTGGCATTCCTCATTGTCAGGCAAAGTTCCGGCTCGCTGCACGTCCCTTTGCAATCACTCTGCGAGTGATGTCTCTCGGTGTGAAAATTTCGGTAACACGATTTTCCTCCATCGGTGGAATGGTCACTGGTGAATACTGCCATCGACTAACGTGATGCTTATAAGTTGTTGTGGCTGAGAGGTCAGGGTAATGCACGCGATGAAAACATACAATTTAATGGTATAATAATGGTTAGCAGCAATTGTAAACTATTAGTATATTTTATGTATTTAAGTATTTATTTTATGTATTTGCTCACTTGAGTAAATGCCCTACAAAAACTTAGGTTGCAGTAACAAAATTGAACAGTTTCGCCGAATTTACGACAAGAGAAGTGTGTTTGGGTGCGAGAGCATTATTTCGGCGCTTGAAGGTCTTATAAAAAAAAAAGTATCTTATTTATCATATTAATGTGTCGTTCATAAGCGTTGGCGCTTTTCTGAGTTAAGAGACAACTTTTTAAGCAGTTTTTTTACTAAGTTGATAATTACAGTCATCGTTGCGTGATCGGACGTTATCAGAATAGTATTGCTATTTACGGAGAATATGTGAATATACTTAATGATTCCACACAAGAATCGCGCTCGCCTCTCGTCGGCGTGCTCTAACACCGCATATCAAACTAGTAACCGTAATTGTAAAAATAAAAAAAGCGTGTTTCGCTTCCGCTAGAATGTCCTTAAGCCAACGTACTGAGGCCTGCATTTAAATTGTAGCAGCAATTCGTAGCGCCCTCGCAGATTATGACAGCGACAACAACGAAACGGAAATGAGTACTCTCTAGCCTCTGTATTACGCCCTAAGCCGTTGTTGCTTCCTCGTTTTTTTCGGAAACCCTTATGTTGGTGGGCTGGCCATAGAACACCAATGTGACTGTTGAAGCTTTGAGGGCGAGTCGGCGATTTTTGCCTTTTCGGATTTCGACGACGGCGATGTCTTGATTGCTCGGCCGTGCGCTTCGACGAGTCCCGCGATTACGTACAGGCATACGCCAGACACGATGAAGCGAAAGAATGATCAATTGCGATATCGCATATGCGTAGAGAGTGTTAATCAGCAATAAGTTGACTCGAGAGATAGATTTTGGGAAAGGGGAAACAGAGCGTTGGGTACAAGCGAACAAGCAAGAACATTAGGTACAAGCGAAATTATACGTGTTGTACTATTAAAATGGAGTAAAGTGGAGTGAAATTCTTTCTAGGATTTTACTCCACAGCATGGCCGGGAAGTTTTCTCGATAGCCCTGCCGCACCGACTGGAGAATATTTCTAGCAGTGCGGTCGAGCAGATTAGGCTCGCAGTAATAAGAGCGAGCCCACTTGGCTCTCGTGAAAAATATGGTAATAAATGCAACGTCGCGATGCAATAGTAAACGGTTCCAACAAACGACGGCACCGTGTACACAATTTACCGCTCCGACTAAGCGTAATTATGATTAAGATGCCGGCATTTGTTGCCGGTTTTAGTGTGGCGGATGTTACCGTTCGCCGCATGTAACATTTCGTTGACGTTTTCTCAAACCGGCAAGGAGCATTCTGTGTTCGTTCATATTTGCGTTTAGCTCCCGTTCTGTGTGTCTTAAAAATTAGACGTTATTTCCTTGAGGGTGTTGCCTGACGAGGGCTGTTTCTAGCAGCCGGTCTAGCTTTTAGCAACGCCCGTTCGAGGATCTAAGTATTGTTCATAAGGCTTCTTCATGTCTCTTCGCAAATCTGTGAGCTTGAAATCATTACGGTTCAATTCCCGTGTACGCAGAGGCGTTCACGGCGCACGAGCGCGGGGGCACTCGCCATGTGGGGAATGCCGGAATAACGGAGCGGAAATGGCGATGACGACCCGGATGTGGAAAAAGAAAAGAGGGCAACTGGAAAATGGGGGCAGGCATAAGAGGGGCAAGAAGAGACCGCTTCGGGGACCGACATGAAAGACAGGCGTTACTCTGCACCGAAGGAAAATAACGGTCGTTGGGTATATGGCTACCTTTCAAGACAGGAAAATAGCGAGCCATTACAGGGTATACTGTAATAGTGAAGGGACCAATTAATATTTACTGACACATTCAAACAGCGCAAAATATGGAATGATCATTGTACATACACGATCCAATAACGACATTGAATTCCGTTCACCTGTGACCTTGGTCATAACATGACTGTTTCTACCTTCTTGTTTGTTTGCTAATTAATAAGTACCATGGCTAAGTCAGACAATGCCTAAGCC
>MNPL01004326.1:0-12610 GCA_002081605.1 Tropilaelaps mercedesae
TATATATATATATATATATATATAATTCGAAGCATACAGTACAAATATTGACATTAAAAACGATTCCGAAGCAACGATTTTATGGATGTTTGACATTGTGCATTTCCTTCGGACAAATTCGTGAAGTCTGAATGTGAATACACCTAAGTAAAGTTGTGCGCGTCTTTGCTTCGAAAGGTCTCTAGACATTTGCGACCGTCAAGTGTAAATCAAGTTATGGCTAAAACTAAAGCAATTATCCGATGAACAATAATTTCAGTTGATTGTCCAGAACATTAAGCCATCAAATTCAAACAGGTATTCCAAGACAGGCATCGTCATATCTCAATCGTCCGGTGTATCGCGATGTAACCAACATGGTACAGTAACATTATCTTACCAACTTCTGGATAGCTGCAGCCGTGGCAGCAATACGACTGCTTGTAGTGGTGACTCAGCCGACGATTTGCGTGTTTGGCCCTCCATCAGCGCGAGTTCCTCGCGCGAAGTTTCAGGGAGGCGGCTGTACCTCTCGTTTCCTCTGCCATCCTTTTTCGTCGTTGGCTTCGTCGTCGCCGTCCAAGATCCGCCCTCGTTTTCCGCTTTCGATGTGTATATATGTCCAGGCCAATGCCTGTCTGTATTCTTCTATTGGTTCCTTGCATAGGTTCTCTTTCTTTCTCTCTTTTTCGCCTTTCTCTCTCCGTCCGCCTGTCTTCGGGGCATCGTCGTCTGCGGACGCTGGCGCAGCCTCTCAAAGGATAATATCATCGACATCCTCCATCCCCTTTTCTCGTTCAAGCCCTTCAGACGCTCGCTAAAGCTCTCGGCCCTCCCGCGCCGGTTGGAGTTGTAGCGATGGTCCACCGACGGAGAGACAACGAACAGCGGCCGACAACGAAGAGGGACGCGCCGGGTTCAGACGCCGGCTGAGCGTTCGTGGAGCACCCGTAGATTTCGTTTGGGCTAAACCCTTCCTTCCTGCCTCCTCGTTTTTAAGGGGATTTCTCGGCCCTAAAAGTTGCGATTGCCGCTCCTTCGGCCGCAGTCGCTGATCCGATGTCCCGACTGGCTCGGCTCCCTCCGCCGATGGACGAGCGAGTGCGGGGTGCGGGGACGAAGACAAGAAGAGCGCAATTCGAATAGAGAGAAAGAGAGGGATGCTCCGAGTACCTCAACACCCCCTACTCCTATCCTCCAACCTCACCCCTCCGTGCCCCCCAGGACTTCGGCAGGAGGCACAACTGGGGACGGAAAGTGGATGGCTTGCTGGTTGGGTGGCACAATCCACGATACCGTTTGTTCGAAAGAAGCAGCGTGCCTATGCACTTCTCCGCTTTCTTTTGCTGCTTTTCCTCAGCCATTGACGGTCGTCAAGAGAAGATGACTAAGCACACCGGCCACACAACCACACGAGGTAGCTGCGACAACGTAGGAGAGGACACTGTAGGCGACTTGCGTCGTGTTGATTCGTCGTCGGCGTCGCCGTCCTCGCTGTTGTCGTCGCTGTTGTTGTCGTCGTTATCAGAACGGCAGTTCGTTTTTCAGAGGACTCACCGTCCTGAACCCGTTGAACGCTGGACCAGTACTCGGGAGGCAATCAAAACAACCTTTTCAGACAATGCATGGGCAAAGAGGGTAATGATATCGATTGGACGACGAGACTGAAACGTGCTTTCGTGTGAGAGGCACTGCTCCTATGTACACGTTCAAGCAAAACAATCGCCGGGAACGTGCGTACGAAAATAAATATTGCAGTTCTTGATTAGTCGGAAACGGAGACATTTGACGTAGGACATCAAACACGACATGTTGTTCGTTGTCGTTGGCCCATCTTTTTCCTTTTTTTTTTTTGGAAGGAGGAAGGTTTGGGAAAGGCATAATGGCCGTGCGTCTCTGGCGGCCTACAGCGGCAGTGCGAGAGTCTCAAACCGACCAGTACCCTAGGGTTTGAAACTGCATTTGTATTACTTACAAACTGGAATCAGCGTTACTTCGAGATCGTTGGCCAATCTGACCTAAGTGGGTTTCTAACGGGAGTGTGGCATATTTACGGAGAAGCGCCGAAGTCCGTAGAACATACCGCAGGTCAAAGCAAGAAGGTAATTTGGCCCGCAAACTGTATCTACGGTAGATAATTAAGTTTCTTCGTAGATCTGTACGCAACGTTCAATACGATATATTCCGCTTCGCCAACATTTGCAGTAACAGAGCAGTACTCATGCCTGCTTAAGAAAAACACTGCCTAAAACGAGTCCAGTGAAGTCAAGAAGGTCACTCAAAAATGTACCCTAAATTCTAGAGCAACTGCAGCCGATGTCTAAGTGGTGGCCGACTAAAACGAGAGATCTACTCATAAAACAGCAATGGTGATGATAACATGCTTGGCAGCAGAGATATCACGTAAGTCCATAGAACGGACTGTTTATAGCCTCGTTAGTGCCTGTCGAATGTCATATCAAATATGCCTATCGTCGAGCTCGGTGGCTTGGTGCATTCGTATGCGCCTTGCAACTGGAGGAGACACGTAGGTGCACGGGTTTGATCCCCGCCGGTGCATATTTACATTTATATGGGGTTCGTCTTACGAAGCAATGCAAAGACTGTTGCCGTGGACGTTACATGTTGGCTGATGGTCAGCCTTAAAAAATACTAGATGTGTCCATCGCTAGTTCTTGACAAATTTAGACTCACGTTTTTTCGTTTTCTCAAAAAGGTGGCGTGAGGCAACGAGAAAGTTAAGAATGTTAGATTCACAGCCGTACTATTGGTAGATCTGCATACACAATAACCGATTCCGTTCATGTGTGTCGTACTAGTTATCGAATAAAATAGTAGCAACATGTGGTAAAAGAATAAGAAAAACCTAAAAATGTCTCGTGACTCATGTAAACATCCTAACCTTTGTCTCACGGAACAACGGCATGGGCGTTCGTCTCTAGAAAAAGCTGCTGGACTAGTAAAAAGCTATCGCAGTACTTTTTCTAAGCTCTAGGCCGATTAACATGAACCATGCCACTTCCGTCATTATTGACTGGCTATGCTATATATTTTAGTTCTAGTCAAACATTTTACATCTTAGATGATCAATAAGAAGCAAAAAGATTTGCGGCAAAAGGCAATTCTCTTCAACATACATAACACAGTGTCACGAAGGTTCTATACCGCTGCCTGGAATTTTTTGCCTTGTTTGTACGCCGAAGTATAAATACGTGTCACACTGATGGACTGTTTGTTAGTCTGACAAATAAATATATTACATTAATCACCTTTCCTTCCGTTTTTAGTACCAAGCAAACTCTAGAACAAATGGTAAAGTGGGCACATTTACCAAGTAAAGTTGAAGTTAGTACTCATTAAGTGTAAGCTATTGAAGTCAGATAGTCATTAATTTTGTACCTCAATTGCACCTTTAGGTCCACATAACCCAATTGCGTAGAACCTACTTACCACATACACATGTAGCACTTGCGAACAACTTGTTCGTTTGTCAAAATCTTTCGTGTTTCTACTCCCGCTCAATGCGTTAACTACGGCAAAGGCAGACACGTTGCCTCGCTAAATCCTCCTCTCCGTTGTCACCCTCTTCTCCAATGAAAGAGGCCAATCGACAGAAAAATTATTTAGATCTTGTCCTGTGAACGATTCTCATAGTTACTGTAGCTGAGCAGTTAAAACGGCCACTGTAGCTTTCTAGCTAACAGGTTTATGCTTGCGTGCTTTGAGAAGAGAACAGAGTTTTCTTTAGTGAATCTCAAAAAACAAACCAGTCCCTGTTACTTAGTCAGCTGGATCAGCTGATTCTTTTCTCAGCTAGCAAAAAGGAGCAGGTAAGCTCTTGCCAAAGCGAGTGCCCACGAAAGAACTATGTATTTTTGTGCGTCCTATTTTCAATAATATGCATGATACGAGGATTAGCAATAAAACTACGCTACGAATCAAACCGTAACTCAGGCTGTACGAAGGAATGTAAAGGTTAAGGTTTGCATCAAGAAGGCAACAATCGAAGAAGATTAATAAGCATACAACCAAGTAAGCTAGTCATCCGTCGAGGTATAATTCATAATGTTTACTTGAACCTGCTTTAGTCTTGACGAATGCGTTGTTCGTCCACAGGACACGCATATAATAGCTGGTGGGTGGCAAATGCCATGACATGTGTCTACCGAGAAAAGCAGCGCGGATAGCCAATCGTTGAACTGCTATGTGTAGGTTAGCCTAACTATCCTGTACGTCGCTGTGCCAGTCATAAGAAACATGCAAGGCAAATAACATCCTAATGAGACTTTCATTTGGTGACACTAGGAGATTCATTGATCTGTCTGTCGAAAAAGAGAATCCCACATAGAGCTGCCTAGAAGTCCTTTCGGTAAAATAGCACAAAAAAATTTTTATTGCGAGTAGGGGGTGCAAGTATGACGTGTTCGTGAATTTAAATTGACGTTTTTGACAGTGTTGTTGAACGAGAGAATGCAGAATTAGAATATTAAGTACATTTCGCTTTCTCGTTGTGGGACCTCCTAGCTTTTGTGTCCTATCTCGACTTGTAATTGAATTTTTGGGCATATGTGAGAGAGGAATCAAACAAGTGCCAATTATGATCTACGAGGGAGGAATGACTTTCAATTTGGATCCTTGATAAAGCATTATCAAAACAATAGACGACTTCCGTTTATATCCAGTCATCCAACACAGATAACAACAACAACAACAGCGAAAGTAAGGTGAGAGCAAGGAAGAACTCGTTTTTGACCGACCACCGATAAGTCACCGACCAGTCAGCGGCCATATGAGATACGCACAGACCAGGTAGTAACAGCGCGCATCTTGTTTTTCACAGGGATTTCAATTTCGATTGTAGAGAACATGCAAAGCAGATGACATCCTAATAAGATTTTCATTTGGTGGCACTAGGAGCTTCATTGGTTCATCTGTCGAAAGAAGAGAATCAATCCAAGATCATGAGGATATTGTGATAAGTTTGTTAATTGTGGTATATCTGGCTTCATATCGTTATATTTGTCGTCATCTAAATTCTGAGAGGGTAAAAGCTATCCGCGTTTATTTAAGATGTTACGTTGACTTAGACCTGCCAAACATGTGAATACATGTCAAGCATTCCTATAGCCCCTGACATATTCGGCAAAGCCATAGGAGTTATTCCGTGGTTATACTCATCATGTTTAAGGTAGGATATCACATCTTGTGCAATCGTAATCTAACAATAACCCGGTTACTGACCCTCTTTGACAAGCAGACAGTTCACGTCGGCTGTTGGGAGAACAGGAGCAAAGTCCATATATTTTCTTGGGTCGCACTGCACCTAGAGGACATTAACTCTTTGCAGTGCGCCTATAGAGCACAAGTCGCCTAGAAAGGGGTCGTCGACTGAAACACAAATAGAAATTTATTGTCAATCAATGTTTGTTTGTCTATTCTACTGTTTCGTTACAATATCTACCGAGTGTGCGGTTACGTCCGCAACTTAGAACGGTCAGTTATGCTACCACAATGTCTATAGTACTAATGTAATAGAGTAGTTAGAAAAAGTTGCGAGTAGCCGGTAGCGAGCTGTCGAGGGCTGAATATATGTGAACGTAGGAATACTAATTTACATTTGTATTTGCTTAGGTTGTTTCGATGTTCTCGCCAATTTGGATAGCTTATTAAATGAAATTACTAATGTCAATAAATTATTTATGTCGGCAATTAGTTACAGTCGAGCTAAAATAAGCAACGGAACTTACTGATTAGGGAAATCGACAGTCAAATCCATTAGGACACAAGCTATTGAGCAGGTGTTCAGTCGTATAAGGTGGCGCTACACAGAACCATTACAGGTTTTTAACTGGCGAAAAATATCACGAATGCCAATAGTTACGCTCTCAGCAAAGTAAGCTTATCTCCGTAGCCTGTTGATATTCGTTTGCTGCTTAAAAACATATTTACCTCGACAAATAAATGAAGTAACTATTCTCATTCAATGAAAATACAACAAGCCGTAAGTGGTGTTCGATTGTTTTTCGACGCCGTGAAGAGGTGATAATGTGGTTGTTGGAAAACATCAAGAAAGTACGAAACCAGATCAAGCTATTTCAAGGATTTTAAACGCTTCCTAAATCAAGTTCTAGAAATAAAATTTACTATAACAAAAGCCAATCAACGCAGTTGGACACGAGCGCTCTCGAATATTGTTCAATGACAATAAATTTGAGAATGGATTCACTTAAGCCCAAAATGAAAGCCCAAAACGTTCTTTGGTCCAAATCCTTTATTGATGTTATTCTAACAGGTACATTTTTCTGCTTCCGACCAGTTGCACAAAATGTGTTTGCAGGTGATAATATTCCGCTTCAGCAGAATTTCTTCAGTCATAGATTATAGATTTACCAGCGGTGACGCGTTGGCCTTTTCAGCGCTCGGGCCGTTCACAGTTATGATAAAAAAAGATTATACTGTAATCAACAGTTTTATATGCGAACCTATGGTAAGCCCTACTTAAGGGGTGATAGCATGCACAGAAACACAAAGGAGATCTGTTTTGCTATGCTCATTGTCTGTCCGGTATAAACTTTATGAAAAGCTTACTTGTTCTTAGTAGATCCACAAGCCTTATAGCGCTGCTGCTGCGCTGTAATTACGTGATCTTCTACACTCTCCGGATTGTTGAATATACTTGATACAAATGGCACGCTTGGTAGTGCTACACTATCAGCTGAGCAAATTATACAGAGTTAGCTCAGTGGCTTGGTGCATCAGCGTGCGCCTTGCGGCCAAAGAAGACATGTTTGTGCACGGGCTCGAACTCCGCCGTTGTACGTTCACATTTACGGGATTCTCTTACGAATTAATGCAAAAAGCGATCATGAAAGCGCTAAATGTTGACTGATCAACCCTAAAAAAGCATTTTGTCCACAAATCTTTAAGAACTGTGAGCAAAATATAGCCGTGCATGCAAACACGACCACAATATCCCAAAAGAGATATATACTCAAACTCGTATCTCTACTTTTCATTTCGTACATACAGCACAGTTGTTGGTTGTTTTGGTGCGCTAGGAAAATCATCATACATAAATGCGTACAAACGGATTGATATGTTTTGGAAAAATCCAAACAGTCTAATTAAGCACGAAATTCTGTTTATACCTCGATTTCTTTCTCACATCAGTCTACCTACCAAAGGAGCTACCAGTAGCTGCTCACACAAACTGACATTGGTCTTGTAAGCGATTCAGGTTTCTCTACAGCGACTTGAGATAGCGGCAAGGATTTAGCGAGCTTGTTGGTTCAGTTATTTGATGTGCAAGGCCGTTCAAGTGAAAGGGACAACCTCGACAATATCCCTTGCGGACATATATCTGGCATAGCAGGATAGGCGGATCTCGAGGACTTCATAGGCGTCACTTCATTCGACTCATGCTATGTGACCATTTTTTGAGACTAAGCACAATTCCAATGATGCAGATTTTGTGCAGGTGTGGTGTAGTTGGTCCTCAAGAAACGAACCTACAGAGAGTCTAAACCTGTTTTTTAAACCTAATTTCTAAACCTAAAGTTTTGTAAATCTGAATTTTTTTGTTCAAGCAAACGCAACTTGGCTGCTGAAAAGATAGCTACAATAAATGTATTTACCACGACAGTTAAATTATTAAATATGGATAGGCGATTCCTTTCGGCGTAGAGCCTTTCAGTAGTTTTATAAATAGTATTCAACTTACGACACATTCCGAAATTAAAAAAAATACGAATAGTAGCGATTTTTTACGATTGCAATTTTGTTAATAAAAATAGCTTCCCCTTAGTGTTTTGTTAAAGAGATAAGTTATTGATTGGATAAGTTGGGCACAAATGCCGCAGCACGTTAACCTCTAGTCTAAGATTCCTTTTGTAACTTCTTTTTATTGAGCTATTAAGTTATGTATCTTTCGAATGCGCACTTTCGAAGCTGAACGCTGGGTTGTAATTGTATAATGATACAGCGCATCAAAATATTGATATCTTTTCATGTACACAGAAAAATGTATTAAACGTTTCAATATACAAAGACAAATACATGCCTACAAGGCAATGACCGTAACAGCAGAAGTGAGGCTGCGTTCGCAAAATACACGTGTAAAACAAAATATACTGTTCTAAAATATCATATCAGAACATATCAAAGTTAAATACTGACAAAATATTACAAATGCATGAAACTATCCAAATAATAATACTAATAATAATAATGGTACAATTTTTGGTCCTCAGCGCCTGGCCAAACGTCAACTCAACCGACATGAGTCGAATGATTGACGGCGCACGCGTCCTGGTGGAGGCTCTTCAGCGTCAAGGAATTGAATATATGTTCGGTGTTGTTGGGGTGCCAGTGTTCGAAATAAGCATGGCCGCTCAGCAGGCTGGCCTCAAATTTATTGGAATGCGCAATGAGCAAGCTGTGAGTATTTCTGCTATGAATTCCCAGGTTTACACCAACATAGCTACCAAGACTCGGGGAGCTATCAGGCACTTAACTAATAGTAAATTATAAACACATCATTTAGATCTAATGGCAGGTTGGCGTGACGCACCCGTAGCTCATCTGCAGTCTTGTTTAGCTGTATGATTTCATAATAGCCACCTTTTTCGACAAATTTGTTCGCGTATTTTGCTGTGCTACAATGGCCGGTGGTGATATCCTATAAGCGTACCTAAATGTAGTCACACCTTAAGCTTAATTACAAATCCTAAAAAAAGGGTACACAACAAGACAGCTAACACGATTCTTTTCTATTTCCGGAAGTGGTTCCTGATATTCGAAGGTCTATAATTGAAAATTGCCGCTGTGATCTTTATTGAGCTATACTGTTATTCAACCTCACGAGGTTAATATTATGAAACGCGCAGCGCGATTTGAGCTACCTCGGACAATAGGCAAAAAAGCGGACTAAAAATGAAAAACTTTTTTTCGTCTAAGTATTTGCGCTCTGTCGTCAAATAAAGCAAATTTAGAGATTTCTTGGTAATATTAATAAAGTTTTCTAAAACCGACATAAATATAAAGATCTGCTTCAATTGCATTTCGTTCACAGGCGGCCTACGCTGCAGGGGCCATCGGATATCTTACCCGACGACCGGGCGTTTGCCTCACGGTTTCCGGGCCTGGAGTGCTCCACGCAATCGGAGGTCGTACGAACGAGTATTCCACAGCAAATAGAAACAACCTCGCAATAGTTTTACTTTTCAAATATATAGAAGCTGTTCATGTAGGCTTCAAAAGTTCCCTAATAACTGAACAAACGCTGGCGTCAGGCCAACATTATTTGCTATGAGAGAAATCATCCGTGATATTAGTAAACTATTCTGATTTTAAATGACGTCGCACGGTAAACAACCCTGGCCAGTTGAAGGCAAGCTTAAGCCAAAGTGTACGAAGAGACCTAACTTCCTGGCATCCTTAAGCTGGCCACTTTTTAAGAAGAGTTTCAATTTGTATTAAAATTTTGTGTAATTAATTTCGCATACATTCACTTTTGCTAGTAGTCTACTTTTTTAAAATTAGACGGAACGTTTGTCAAATGGTTCAACTTAATGACCTAAGGGGATTTCCGTTGTCGTTGTTCTGGTATTAATAGTAAATGAACGTTAAATACGCAAATGTTTTTGCTTAGTTCGGTAACGCTTTGTTGGTGAGAACCAAAAAGAAAAAACTCCAAGTCCCGAACATACTCTATGGTGATAGGGTACCGTCATCATACATCCTGAAGTACTCATCTATATTAAGCGTCGTTACTGTTACTGATTACACAGTTCTGCGGTTACAGGCCTTGTGAACGCGCAGCTAAATGGATGGCCCATGATCCTGGTGGGCGGGGCCAGCGAAAGACAACTCGATGGCGTCGGTGGTTTCCAAGAATATCTACAGGTTTTGTATCAGACTGGATACAATGTTGTGACACTCTGGTTTATGTATACTTTGTTTGCATTTTAAGGATATAGGTTTCTCTGGCTTCAAGTGAATAGCAGCTTTGTGTCAATGTTTGACCCAACATAACCTGACGAAAACGCCATTTCTTAGAACCCATGAGAACAAATGTTCAAGATTACATTCTTCTAGCCACTTTCACATCTCGTATGCCGATCTCTTATCTATTCAATGTCTACATCACCAGGTGGAGTCATGCAGAATGCACACCAAGTACGCCGTACAACCCAGTTCGATTGAGCAAATTCCGTTTGTCGTCGAAAAAGTTTGTATTTCACAATGATGTCACTATCAAGTTTTCGCATGCTTTTCTTAATCAATGTACGCAATATAAATTGATTGCTTTACTTTACGAGTTGTGATAGACTCTTGTCTGGGTAGACCTTAGGTGATAGGACAAATGTGGTCGCTATTAATCGACTTTTGAAACTTCATTTAACTTCATGAAGGACCAGTCTGGACAGTCCTGGTCGGCCGTGGTTCATACGTCCGCGGTGTATGCTATTCTAGGTAGGCTATGAGCAAAAATCTTAGATCCCATTGCGATTCCCAGGCACAGCGCACGTTATACTCGTAATCCAGTCGAAGCTTAGAAACGCGACGTTAATTGCTATCTTGGTTTGTTCTTCGTCTTCGATTTATGTTTTTTAATGCCCCGTTATTGATAATCTAGGCCACGCGAGAAGCACTGTTTGGACGTCCCGGGGCTACGTACATCAACATGCCCGCAGACCTCATCACTGGTAGGCTGGCCTTATACGGACGGAAAAAAGTATAATTGTCTATGTAACACTGGCCACTATTGTGCCATTGAAAGTTGTGTTACCGTTACGGCACGTACCTATATGTCACATGTCCGTCTTCAGTTGCGATAGTTGTTTGCGATAAGTTGACGAACCGAAACGATTGCTGCACCTTGGTGATCATCGAATAAAATACAATTAGAGAGACACACGCGATATGTTTTCATAATATTACTTTGTAAATTTTTGTTATCGTGGCACAATCACATGATTTCGTGTTTCCCGCAGGCGAGGTTGATCAGTCAAGACTTTATTCAAGCAAAGTCGTTGGTGAGTCCCCGGTGTCGTTGGCATGTCCCCAACAGGTAGCCCGAGCTCTCGACCTGCTACGAACGGCTAAAAGGCCGCTTATCATCGTTGGCAAGGGTTGCGCGTACGCTTGCGCCGAAAAGGTGAATTATTTTTAAAAGCACGGCATTCTTCAGCGATAATTATCCTCATTACTTTCACATAGCACAGCCATATACGGCATATGCTTTTTAGGATCTGAGATACCTGGACAGCCGTCATACAGTACAGTATCAAACGATGATGTTGTACACTTACAACATACGTTTTACGTATGTTGTAAGTGTGCAACAGGTTACAATACAGATTACGAGTACTTACAGATGACCCCGTTATTATTCAGTCCGTACGGGAATTGATTGAGAAAACGGGTATTCCGTACCTGCCAACTCCAATGGGGAAAGGACTTCTTCCGGATAATCACCCGCAGTGCATAGGACCTGCCCGTACAAAGTAACTATCTGTATTTTAACTTCTTTCTTTAACATGTAACGCGAGATAATTTTTTGTATAGTACTGTCAAAACGAAGTCTATAAAGGCTATGACTCCAGAGAAATTTGTTTGCTTTCGTGTATCGCTAAACGCAATTTTTTGACCGCTCATTCGTTAGTATAACGTCTGTTATGATTTAACATACGTGTATGAAAGTTACAACCCATCAGCATAATTTCATCTTTCTCTCTATTTTCAGAGCGCTTCAAGAGGCCGATGCTATTCTGCTGTTGGGTGCTCGTACTAACTGGATGCTACATTTTGCCAAGCCACCTCGTTTTAACCCGTCAGTCAAACTCATTCAAGTGGAAATCAAATCCGAGGAGTTTGATAACAGTGTCCCAACAGAAGTGGCCCTACACGGTACGATCGCACTCAACACAATTCACTAATATTGCACCACGTTCGGTGATAGCCCCAAAACTCGTTGTATTCTTTAAGCCAAATTGGAATACCTTTTGATAAGCCGATATTTTATCCCGAAACTGTGTTACGACAGAAAATTGTACGCGTGCATAAAGCTATTTTATTTCTAGATGTCTCAAGTGCGTCATTTCTGAGGGATACGGGATGTGGAAGCTTTAAGGGGCGTCTGAGTAACTGTCACTTTTCTTCATTGCAGGCGACGTGAACGCAATTTGTGGTCAGCTACGAGATGGGTGCTCGTTTAAACATGAAGCCAACTCCGACTGGTTCAACTCACTTCGAGCGAAAATGGAAATGAACGCGAAGCTTGTGCAAGGTAAGTACGAATAGAAAGAACAAAACTGTTTACCCATTAAGACAAAACATTGGTACGCGCTGGCTCATTGGGTGTACTATGTGCACTGTCGAGAAAGGCAACGCTTATATCTCTGTTATTCTCAAACGAGATATCACCAAAGTTGCGGTTGACACCTGTTCAGAGGCACGATCTATCTCTAGAGTCAAGCGTTGGCAGACGCATATTCGTGAAGGTAAACGTGTGCGGCATCTAGGCTTGATTCGTAATGACTTGTTCTTACTTAGCTCGTTATCTAAGACAATTCTTAAAGTCTCCCCGTAGACATATATATATATATATATATATATATATATATATATA
>MNPL01004327.1:0-18071 GCA_002081605.1 Tropilaelaps mercedesae
ATATATATATATATATATATATATATACATATATATATACCTCCCACTGCTTTTCCTTTTTCCCTGTCTTTCCCTCGCACCTTTTTAGTTTAAACTGGACTTCACTCTCTTTAATGAAGGTTACCTACACAGCGCAGAGAGAACACCGAAGTGTTTTCTTGTTCGACCTCGGACGTCCAACAACCCCTTCTCTTCGGTTTTTTCTCATTATTCTGCCTATTTTGCTATTCGAAGAGACCCGCGGTTTCTCGCTTCTCACAACCCCTAGATATAGTTCCGCCAGATTTGTTATTCATAGCGACAAAAACTGTGCCTAGGTACCACAATTGCAAACGGCATCTGTTGGTGGTTGGCATGCATACCATACCGACCTAACGCTGGCTCAATGAGCGCCAGGCGGCAGGTGCTGCAAACGGCCCCAGATGCTTGGCTCATGTCACGTTCCATTTCCTTTCACTGTCGTTGGCTTGCTTGGTCGACTGATTAAAGCAGCACTTGCGTATCCCTGTCTTCACGGATTTTTACTATCTTTGTTATGAGAAGGCCGTCATGGCAAATGTACAAATACACACACACATATATATATACATATATATGTATATATATATCACACGCGCGGGTGTGCCTGTTCTTGTATGTTTGAAAGATATGTGTGTGCGCATAACTCATAAAAAGGATTCAGCCATAGTCTTCGTGGGGAATAAGAGAACTGAAGGGAAAATCGGGAAATGTTGTAGCTCGCCACCCTGCTTAGGCATCTTTGTAAGTGTTCTTAACCTCTCTAAACCGCAATAAACGAGCAATAGTTTCGTTGTAAATTACTAGCTCGATGGCATTATCAGATATATTAAGACTGTCCTAAAGAATAACTCATGACTCATTGACCAGCGACATAGAAA
Organism: Tropilaelaps mercedesae; assembly: GCA_002081605.1. Lineage (NCBI taxonomy): Eukaryota > Metazoa > Arthropoda > Arachnida > Mesostigmata > Laelapidae > Tropilaelaps > Tropilaelaps mercedesae. Next base: position 900 of record MNPL01004327.1, read on the forward strand.
AGTTTTGCTTTGAAAGTGCGCTTTCCGCAAATTTACCGCAATATGCCCATAGGCCCACTAAACCTACTTTGAGTTAATATGTGGAACAGTGAACACGTTAAAAGTGTTTCTTCTACTCAAGACTCACTCTAGTATACTCACAAGTTACGCAAGTCAATTTTGCTAACGTCTCAAGCAGTTGACTCAACTGAAAAACATACTTTAAATCAACCCTAATAAATGGCTCATTTTTGATATGTTTGTTACAGAAGTTGGCGGCTTCTGTTGGCATTCCAGGATTGCAAGTCGACGTAAATGGGAAAGTCGATTGGCACAACTATGGTCAGGCAATAGCCGATGCGGAAGCGCGCGGTCCAGGCGAACATGGTGCGGCTGTGGAGCTTCCTAAAAACTCAGTTATCGAGTCGAAAAAACGGAAACTTTACAAGGTATGGCATAAAGTTTGCTCTGCTGGATAGTTCTTTGGACTGCAAATAATTTAAAATCTAAATGCGGCGAAATGCGAAGGATAGGAGGAGCTCTGCAGATGCAAATAACAACATTAAGCCCGTTCTTACATCAGCAGAGTATACTATCGTTTAGATTAGAAACACGGCGTTAAGAGAGCTAGAGATTTAACAAGTTGACTTAACGAAGTGATTCCTCCACGTTAAACAATCGTTTGATGTTGAGCAAAATTAAGGTGTCACTACGATTTTATTTTGGCCTAGGATTCTTTGAGTTCCTTGCTGCTTATTTTCTTTTATAATTTTGCATGAGATTTTTATTAGTGCTGCTCTCTGCTGCTTTATTAGTGTTGCTGCATCTCTCAAACTTGATAACTTCAGCTACCGTTCTATGATTTTATCGCTTTGATTAAAGCGAGTTACTTATGGCATAGTTGATGGTTCAAAGGCTGTCCTATTTGCATACAAAGAACCTTATCCTAAACAGAAATTCGCTTGTCACATTCGCTTTTCACGAAGGAAAAATAACCAGATATATATTTTTTCCTTAATCGCCGAATTCGACATCAGAGAACTGTGCTTTCCTGAAAATTGTCTTTCTGTGTTCGTTTCAAAGGTGAACGGTTTCAACGCATTGGTATCGGACCTGATCCCGCTCAACAGGAGTTTACCGGACATCCGACATCCCAAGTAAGAGTTCTTCATTCCTCACGTCGTAGATCTTTGTTTTATCTCTCAGTTCTATTTCCTATATTCTAACTCGCCCAATCTTTCATTCCATTGCGTCGTCTGCCATTACGCTAGTTTTTGCAAGACGTCTTTGTTTTTGCGTCCCTTGTCTCTCTGCCGTCTCGTTGCGTTCGGCAGAGAATCGTCGGCGGCGCTGTCGGTGAAATGAATGAAGCTGCACTGCACTAAGCTGTTGATCCGCAGCGCGCGAAAGCGTCCAAGGCGAATTAAGAGAGGGATTAGACGCTTTCTGGGCCAGAGGTACGGGCGATTCGGGGGTACAGTGCGCGTAACGTTGGGGAAAGGAAAGGGGGGTGAGGCGTATTGGCAATGGCAAGCGGATACCAGAGACAAAGTAAGCCAAGGACGGCACGCGCTTATCTTGGTGCTCTCATTTAACTCGCTTTTTATCAGATGGCTTGAATCATTCTTTACATCGACGAGCATTTGTGTAATTGCAGCTGTGCGAAAAAACGCTATCTGGCTAATCTCCCTACTGTAAGCATTGTAATTCCGTTCCACAACGAGCACTTGTCCACGCTGCTCCGGACGGTTACCAGCGTTATCAACCGCTCGCCGAAACACCTGATCAAGGAAGTCATCCTCGCCGATGATTACAGCAGTAAACCTGAACTCGGTGAGTAACTTCATCCAGACAATGTCCCATAGAGCGTTAGGAAAACAAGCTTTGTTTCATTACTGAGATCAATTCGTTGCTTCAAACTAACTTAAACGATGCGCAAGGTTCAGAAGACTAATAGGCATTCGAAGAAGGTGAGTCGAACCTTGTAGGCACAAGAACATGGCCGTAGTCGGTCCACAGTTTTGGCTACTTAGCCGCGAACTTTAAGAAATCACCAGTTATCCAACCAGCGAAGGCCACGTTGGCCATTCGTTAGTATTAATCGCACGATGGAAGCGAAGAACTTCTCAAACTAGACCACTCGAGGTGTTACCTCCCGTAGGCCGGCTCGCACAACTTGTGCAATATAAGCCGTCTCTTAGTGGCCGCGCGCCCGCGCCAGTCAATTTCACGATCCAAGCCTATCGGAATTGGCGGCAAAATGACGTAAGTGAAGGATTATTACAAAAAAAGGAAGAGGTAATGGGGATGGGGTTCAGGTCAGGTCATCCCAGCAGATGTGCAAGATTAGACTACCTTGTAAAAAAACGAGACAGAGTATGAGAGAGAGGGAGTGTTCCGTATCCCGGTGGCGTTGCAGAAAGCGGAAGGCTGTCGTGCCTGAAGCAAGTGTTGGATCCACGCAGTTGCTAGGCTGTGTCACGCCGAATGCCGCACGCGAACATTCTGGCGCATTTAATAGTGTCCATTGGACGACTAAGAAAATCAACGTCATACGGTGGACCCTCCGGTACGGTCGTGAACGGCGCTGCAAAGGTTCGACTTACTCGTTGCTTAGAGAAAGGACGAACATAGCTTTGCCGTAGATATTGTTCTCAGAGAACCATCACTTCCCTCAAGACACAATTTCCAGCGTGTGACGATGACGTACACTGTCGACTGTCGATCGTAATAGAGTTTTTGTTAGACCTTTTAGCTTCCTTGTCACTCTGTTATTAACCCGAAATAGTTTCGATTGTCACACCAGACCGCGCGGGTGTGTCTCTGATGACGTCGACCACTAGCCTGATACCATAGGCGTTGTGTAAATAGTGGCAGCAAAAGGAACAAGTGAAATGGCCAGACGCACCCGTTGATAACAATTAATCCCACAATATGTTTGTAGTATTGTAATTAGTTGTGTCGGCAAAGTAAGATTTTTCACTTGGAAAACCAGCGTTATGACAATGCCTTTAGAATAAAACTGGGGCCGATTTAAATGACCGTTAATAATCATATGTTGACGTTAAGCTTTAAAATAACATAGAAACAAATGCGTATGGGACATCTCACAGGCTTTTTTGAAGTAATGTACACACAACTGAGAATGTGCGTGAGAATTCACCGCGAACTTATTGAATTTTTAATGAAAAAAAAACGAACCCGAGTGAAATATCGCATGCTGGTAGCTTCTATGACGTCTTAAAAAATGTACGAAGAAAAATTTAGAAGAAGAGAAATTTAAGCCACATTATGTACGCCTTTAGAAAAGGTGACGATGCGTTACCTTTAAAACATTCACTTCTGATGTTACCCGCGCCCAGAAATTTTGTTTGCGTGTTGTGTGCCAATGGTCTGTATGACTTCGCATGGCGAAAGTCTGTGCTAGATCTTCGTGCCCCCGTTAGTCCTCATTGGCTGCATCTTGGCTGCCGTTTTCGATCCACTGAGTTTGCAATATAATTTTTTCAGCCGCAGGTGTTTTAGCATTTTCTGTCGTATTTGTCTTCCTTGGTGTTCAAACTCATATTTTCGCTTACGCAAATTTTTTTTATTATTTGTTTGTTATAATTTGTTACTTTTTGATTGCGTCCTCTGGGAGATATAATAGTTACGTATACCTATTGTTCCACCTTAACCTGCCGTCGCTGATCTTCATTTTCTGTACACTACTGGAGCATTGTGCTAGAATGATCGTTGTACAATTCAATGTCCGGGCTTTGTTAGTTGAGGCATTATAGTAGAATCAATACGTTGAATTCTATCGGTTTTCGGCACTTTTGCTATGTTCGTGTTCGGTTAATTTTCCCCCTAAAACTCCACGTCTAATTTGAGTCCATTAAACGGCCCGCAGGGAAACAATGATCTCCAACCCAGTCACTGCGGAAAATTAAAAGGTAAAAACAGTCAAGTGAAAAAGGCGACGTTGGTGTTCGTGGTATAATATACACTTCTACCAACTGCTACCTGAACTCAAGTTTGGCTTATGTCATCGAGTGTCGTAGACTATTCTGTTCGGACTATAATAAAAAGCTTTCTTACACGGAGCAGTGTCTGGCATATACGACGGACGGTGAGACAGGCATCGAACTTTCGGGCAACGTAATATGTAAAACGAACGTAACATGATCGCGACCTAAATGCATGTTTGATCACATGAGAACGAAAGAGGTAATTAGGGTCATAGATGATACAAACGTAATTTGAGACGTGTTTTTATTTAAAACCGAAAGAAACGCTGAAAACGTGCACTGCAAGTACACACTGTGTTATTGACCCATTTAACCAGATAGTAATTTACACACAATCATCCACCATAAAATGCAGAGCAAGATGTGAGAGAAAAAATTGCGTCGAGCCTCGACCCGACCGTGGTTTTCGGAAGAGATCAATTAGTGCCAGAGAGGTACCACGAAAGGGTTTTGCAGATTAAAATCTTCAGTGATTTGCTTCCTATAGGCAAACGAATATTCATTATGTCATTGTCTTGGTGGTTGAGGTATCGAATTTTCCCCAGGACTTTTTGCAAGTTTACATTAGGATACCAGCATCGTCAGATTTTCTGGCTTATGTCCACCGTCGGCTGTGCCGCTCGTAAAACATCTTAGAGCAGATGGTTCTTCATACGTGTTCATTAAAAATTACGAATTGTTTAAGAAAAAAAAAAGGTATTTTTCTTCAGTGCGATTAGGCAGTATTAACTGCATCTTCTCAGACTTCTTGTACGTTAGAGTGAAGTTGCTTAAATATGGTGTCGTTGGAATGCTGAACAATTCTGTTAAAAAAAGAGAGCGTATTTTTGGCTTGACTGGTTATTACTTGTTCCTTTTAGGTCGCAATTTGGAGAATGCAGTCGCTAAGCATTTTAAGAAAAGAGTGAAAATTATTCGTGCAAAAAAACGCGAAGGGCTCATTCGAACGCGTTTGTTGGGTGCCCGTGCCGCCATTGGCGACGTCTTATTGTTCCTCGACTCACACACTGAAGCCAACATCAATTGGCTACCACCACTACTTGGTTAGTACACGGCAACACCTCAGGAGCATTTTTAACGTCGGCGTATTTGCACCTCTTTAAATACGTCGACCGGCGAATGAAAAATACGCACGCGCGCTACGATTATTAAGTTTGTTGTTATTATTATTATTATTATTATTATTATTATTATTATTATTATTATTATTATTATCTACAGCATGAACGTGTTTAAAGTAATTCAAGTGCTGAGGAATTGGCGCTGCTAGAAACCTCATCAGGAAGCAAGCAAATTCACATATTTGCTAACATTCACCTTTAGTAAAATATCTTTATGTAACGTGGATAGCTTTCTAACGTCCTAATTCTACTATAGTGGGACAGTTTTTTTACGGTGTCTAGATTCGGTTAGGTTTGTCATTAAGTGATCGAGCGCAACTTCGTCACATGTAAACATCAGAGCCTTTGCACACTACCAAAATACTTTTTATTCCGTACATTAAAACAAACAAGCACTCTGCTTAACACTATGATAGCATTATAACGAGTGATTAGTCTGGTTGCTTGCCTAATGCGAATAAGGTTTGTAATATATAATAATAATGATAATCTGATGTCTTACGTACCATGTTTATTGTGTGTTTTGCTATATTTCCGTAGAGCCGATTGCTGAAAACCCACACACAGTGGCCTGCCCGTTTATTGACGTATTGGACTACGATACCTTGGCGTACCGAGCCCAGGATGAAGGAGCTCGGGGATCTTTCGATTGGGAGCTATACTATAAGCGGCTTCCTCTTCTAGATGTGGATCGTGCAGAACCATCAAAACCATTTAAGAGTCCGGTTATGGCGGGAGGCTTATTTGCCATCAATAGAGAATACTTCTGGCAACTGGGTACGTAATCCATAGCTTCAATAAAACGTTTACGTATACAAATGAACAGTACCTGATTGGTATCGAATACAACTGTTACTACCTAGTTTAGAAAAGCAGACTAGGGCATGCTTTGACTGTTTGAACCCATTCCAATTTGTTTGCGTATAGGATATGCATATTTCGTGCTAACGAGTTAGTCTAATTCATCTGATGGTATTAGCGCATGCCTAGCAATAGGCGATATTCAAAATACCGCCATTCATCTCCGTATCTGGTAATCATACATGTTAAAATATACAACGCCGTTTGTAACTGTAAAGTTTGTAAATCAATATATTTTCTATGGACAAAATGCCTAAGGAATGCCTAAAAAATTAATGTGTGGAGGATTAAAAAGCACGATTACTCATGCTAGTTCTCTTTTTTGCGTGCACTTCCCGCTGCGTAGTTATTAGCAGCGGCCTAAAGGAATGTGTAAGCTTGCCGTGAGATTGCAATTTCAGTCATATTAATTTATGCCGCGGTGTAGGCTCTCATTAAATACACATGCTGATTTCATAGGTGGATACGATGAAGGACTAGACGTCTGGGGCGGCGAACAGTACGAGCTATCCTTCAAGATCTGGCAGTGCGGTGGTCAAATGTTGGACGTTCCATGTTCTCGGGTTGGCCATGTCTATAGGCAGTTTGCCCCTTTCCCCAATCCTGGTATTGGAGACTTCGTCGGAAGGGTGAGTATAGCCAATGTACAAAGGATGATCACCTGAGGACCTTACTACCTCCAACTTTGGTTAAACTGTGGGGGCCCTTTCTAATATATTCTTTGGCCACAAGACAATGCCAATAGAGTTCTCTAACGCAAAAATGCAAAACCCATGCGGCCGTTTATTTTTGCCAGGATGCATCTGGTACTACAGAACGTATAAATTTCTCTCAGGGACCTTCAGTAAGCATATCTGCCGATATCAACGTGATACATCGGTGCAGTCCAGAGTCATTGAGGAATAGTCAACTCACTAACCAACGTTTCGTACTGATGCTCTTGATGGCGACTTGTAGGATGTTTGTCACGATGAAGAATATGACATTCTCTAACACCGCCATTTTTTATTACAGAACTATCGCCGAGTTGCCGAAGTGTGGATGGACGAGTACAAAAATTATCTCTACAATCGTCGTCCTCACTATCGTAACCTCGACTACGGTGACATCTCGAAGCAAAAAGCTCTTCGAGAACGACTCAAATGCAAGTCGTTCCAGTGGTTCATGGAGAAGGTAGCCTTCGACCAGCCACTCAGATACCCTCCCATTGAACCTCCTGACCTCGCATGGGGTAAAATACGCAACGTGGCAGCGGCTAAGTGCCTGGATAGCAAGTTCCTCGACTCAGGAAAGAAAATCGGCTTAGATAAGTGTATCGGTTCAAAGTCGGATGGCGGATCAAGAGAGCAGAATTTCGTGCTCACTTGGCATCAAGATCTGCGACCTGCCAAACGTACCGTTTGTCTAGACGTCTCTTCGAGCGAGAATAAAGCGCCTGTAGTCCTTTGGACCTGCCATGGAATGCAGGGAAATCAACTTTTTAAATATAACCTGGTTAGTACAAACCACCACAGAGGAGGCAGCGGAGAGTAGGCATTCTTATTAACCCGTGCGTCAGTTGTATTTTTCCACACATGGACACTAGAGGTGACACTAGAGGACCACTTGTAGGACATGTAGTAAAAGTTTTGAAACATAATGACAAATAACAGTCCACGTAGCGTTCCTCTCGAATTTTGTTATTTTACGCGGGTATTTAACATAGATAATATTTTAGTACTACAACGGATATATTTGTGACAGAGCGCTTGAAATTGTTTATTTACTACATTATACATTGTATCGAGTGGTTTTAGTCTAGCTATTTTATGGATATGAAGAGTTCAGGAAAAGTCTTCTCAAAACCGCATGTTACATGCGCGCTCCTAGATCTTAGCTGATAATAATATTATCGCATGCTATTTAAGCTAGTGTTTCGGGCCGCTGGTACATGCACGCTGACAAAAAACACCAACGTAATTGGTACTGCTTTTACTGGCACATTTTCGTTATACCTAGCACACCGCCACATAATAGAACGTCTAAAAGAGCTTTAGAAAAACTATTTTACTATTTGAGTAGTTTCGCACGCTAACATAGAATCTCGTCTTTTTAGGTAACAATGCAATTGCGACACCCAGTAACGGCGCAATGTCTTGATGCTGATCCGGATAATGACGAAATATTCATGAATCCCTGCACTAAAGAATTAAAAACGCAAAAATGGGAGTTTGAACACGTCAATACTACGGCAATAATGAATGATTGAGCGCCACATAGCGGTGACATCGTGAGAACTTGTATCACCCATCTTGCTTTGCACTAAGGACGAAAACGATAATTACATTATTTAGCGGTAATTGATCGAGTCGCCAATATAGTTTCTGTTTTGGTCGGGCACACCTCGACATCGAAGGCTGTACCCGAATTTGATCAAAGTGGAGATGATACGTACATCAAATACATTACTTCTACCAGCGGATACATAGAAGACATATGGGATTTACATCGCGGCAGATAGTAACCATCTTCGGAAAGCTCGCAAAGTCTTATTAGTTCGCGTTTGCTGTTCTGTGTTGAGTAATACACATTATCTAAAGCATGAACTTAGTAGTCGTGAACCACTGGTCATATTAGATCAAAGAGTACCACCTTTGCAAGGTGACGCGTGAATGCTTTTTGCGACATAACTGAGCTTTCTAACACAGTTTTAGTGCTATGCTTTCGTCCTAAAAAAGACGTACGAATGGTTTGCCGATACCATTCACACTATTGCAACATAGGTTGACAATTCTCAATACGTGCTAATCGTTGTCAAGGGAGTTCATCATTCGATCCTGCCCGCATATAAACAGCGTGCGAATCGTGGCACTTCGATTGTCATCGACTGGAGCCCAAACGGAAAGTGGCCCATTCCGATTCATTCTTCCTTTGTTATAACAAAGGGAAGTGCCTGGGTCCGGTCTTTGCGTTGATACAGAGACGTTGATACGTTGCCGTAGATATGCAGTAATTACCGTTGAAAGAACGTTGTGTAATTTGCGTGAATAGGCAAGTGTCACGCAAAAAAATGACGCATGAGGAAACTGAATGAGTCCAGGAAAAATTTTTTTTAAACAGACCAAAAACATATAAATAAGCCGGATGGTGGCCGATTGTTTACCAACTGCGATGAAGTTCTAACCGACAGCTATGACGCGTTCGAGATATTGTGACCGTTGGATGGGCATTGACTTGCGACACTGAGATCAGTAGGACCGGGAGTTGGGTGTTTGTATTGTGTGAAGATGTTCATTTTTGCCTATATGCCACAAGAGCACAGACAAAAACAGCCAATGAAACAGTGCACCCGATGGCGCTTATTAACTGCTAGGTCCGGTCCTATAAGTGTCTGTCGATGTTTCTGGAATGTATCGGTACGAGTGTGGGCGGAAAAATGATAATTTATAAGTGGGACGGCTTGATAGATGGGTAGATGGATTTGTATATGTGTGCATGCTTTAATTTAAGTGTTTTGCAGCAAGGAGGGATCCTTGGAAAGGAGGATATGAGAAGAGATTTTGTCAGTCAATACCAACTGTGATAATACGCTCATCGTTGCTATATGATGAGGATTATAAAGTAATTTACGCATGTATAGAATCACGCCTTTATAGGCAGCGGGAATTCAGGGCCAGCAAAATGACATTAATAGACGCCGGGAAAAGTATGGAATGCTGCACACGCGACAATTGTGTCAAATGGCATAAGCGTAAGATAGAGCGGTATAAAATGGTGTGCAGGGCGAATTTTTGCTAATCAAAGGGAATCTCATGGAAACAAGAGGAATGTCATACACATTTACACTTAAAATGTCGTTGTAATAATAATCTCATACGTACCAATAAAGAGGAAAATGATTGTATATTTTTAATCAAGATTGGCTCAGTTGTGTTTGTTAATCATGGTTGCTGTCGATTTCTTTTGGCGGTAAATACCGAAAAATTATCTCTTTTTCAGGAAATTACGATCGAAAATAAAGTCGTTGTCTAAACTGTAGCAGCATGAATAAACCTCATTGGACTAGATCCCCCTGATATAAAAAAAATGTTGATCACCCCGGATAAGCATAACATACCACGTTCATTTGCGTGGTACTTGTTTTAACGGCACAAAACGTGCGCGATTATGGTCGACGATGCCATCTAGAAGCCATTTACTCGTCAGTTCAAGTTAATAATTGTTGACCCTACCTCAGAATCTTACAGAGAGATCCGAATCGTCTGTAGTAGTACAAACGCTCTTTTGGCCAATTTGTAATTGAATTAATTGGTTCGTAAAGTTGACCATCCTCCCTGTTTAAAGCTTGACGCCTGGTAGAAGCAAGAGAGTTAGTAAACGTAGAGTTAGTTTTGTAGATATCATGTATAGGTACACGGCAAACTGGAATGGGTTTATGAGCTGCATAGGGTTTTAAATGCAATATCGTCCAAAGAGCAAGTATTATTCCAGGGAAGGTTTTAATTGGGATCGCAGTTATAGTAAAGAAAATCGACCCCTGAAAATGCATATATGTTTCTTGTGCAAGGGCTCGTTTGATAGCGGTTTGGCTGGTAAAGTCCACTAAAATGTTGGTTGTATCCATTCGACACCACGAGACATACAATATGATTGATGCAATGTATTGCTGCCGGGCCAACCGTAGTTACTCGTCGCCTAGAGCATACTTCCTTGGTTATACACAGATGGGTGCACCTGTAGTGTATTATTTCTTAAGCATATACTGTTTTTTATACTTATTTCCCTAAAAAACCTGAAACAAATAGTGCCATACAATGAGTTGAAGTTTCTATCGAGAGCTTCGTAGCTGAGTAGGACCTGGTGTGGCATGTTTCTGCTAACTTAGAGCACTGTACAGCTTTTAGGGACAGATTATCTCGTCGAAATTTCTGGTCATAGCTGTCGGATTGAATGTTCCTTTAACACAAGCCAACATCGAGTCGCAAATGAGACTGCTATAGCTCTGCTTCGCGATATATTTCTCCCACAAAGTGGATGGTAGTTATATCAGTAGTTAACCGGTTTGTCTTCTAACACACCTCACAACTTGAGACGAGTAGGTGCATAGTTTCGCACATTACATTTCTAGGCCATCCGAGTTCCGGTTGAGTTCTCCGTCTTATCGTCACAATTCTCGCCTAGCAATATGCTTCTCGTTCTGTGAAAAGCAATCCCGTTCTTCCTAGAATTTTCTTTTTCAGAATTCTCACGAAGTCGTGGGCTCTTAGTGGACTTTGCACGATATTTAGTTCATGTTTCCACTAATCGTGACATTGACACGAATTCATACATAATTTCATCGTTTTATACAACTGTTTTCATTAGCATATACCCCATTGCATTCCGGTAAATTTTCGAAATAATAAAGTTCAAACTTTAGACCCTACTAGAAAACTAGCGGAAGGAACATGTTCGGCTGGATTTATTGAACTCAGTTATTTTGAGAACAATGCTACGATATACGATCAGTGATAATATGTTAATACTATTGCCCTCATAAGCATGGACGTCGATTTTAGTATGTCGCCTAAACAAGCTGTTGTAGGCACAATCTAAACGTTGTTGCGTTGTAATAGAATGTGCGAAATTTCCAGAATGAGCAGCAGGACGATCATGACGTCCAAATTCGCAAAACTTGTCCTTCAGGTTATTCCAAGTATACTGAGTAGATAGCATAACTTCTCACACGAGTCATACAGTGAACAAAGACGGTTAATGCTTGGATAATGAGGTATTGCATATTTCATTATTAGACTGATAAAGCATCTTAACTATTGAGCATAGAAGCAACCATGCTTCACTTATTTCTCTTGAATTTTGCTGCGGGATTATTAACTCATATCCTATCTAGCCTGCACGACCGGTCGATGCCGTACAATGGGGTCATGGATTAGGCAACTCAGTCAATTTTATCATAACAGATATACTCCGCTTCATATTAATATTGCATTTTGAATTTGAGAATAGGAAACGCTTCAGTTACTGCGAGTTTGACGATCCATTAGCTACGACACTCAAATGATCCCATTTGGGCTCCTATCGGAAATGTAAAAAAGAGGGTGTTTAAATGGGCCGTCGGGCATAAAGGCTTTGGTCTCTATTTCCATGACTCGATGAATGTTCTCCAGAGAGTTTGGTATTTTCAGCGCCTTCTTTAATGCGCATGTTTCCGGGCATGTTGCGGGCGACGATTAGAAAGGTACAAAAGCATATTACATATATAGACTATATAAGTGGTACCACTCGCTGCTATGGTGTGCAAAAAGTATCACAAAGATATCTCTAAAACTTTACCTCAATATGAGTATCTGAACTTGCATGTAAAAATGGTCAAATTGCCTTCCATGACACGCACCGAAACGTTAGTACCTAAAATTGCGTTTAGAAGTCACAAAACTATCCCTCACGGCTAGCCTCGAAACATGAACACCCAAGCCTCATATAGAAATTTCTTGGTGCGGGGAAATGGAGCCCGGGGCTTTTCCCAGAGAGAACATGAAACCCTGCCGCGACCCCGGAAAGCTGGCTAGGAAGTGGCATTTTCGGGAGATTGGACACTCTGGTCGAAATGTATGTACTTATGTTATACATTCTCGAGCACATAGCCCTATTGCATGTGCATTCTGAGAACAGCTTACAATCTCAAATGAGCGTGTTCCGCCGGAGAATTATTACCTTATGCAGAGCATCTATTTAGCTTTTTCACTCGTTTACATATCCCGTACACGATATAGAAGCACTGAATTCTTATGCAGACAGATGACATGTGCTTGAATGCAACATTTTGCATGCGTATTTTAGAACGAAATTTAAGAGCAACTTACGATATTTGGCCGAATTTTGTCCTCCAAAATTTATCTAAGCTTATCTCGTCGTTAGGAAACCGTCGACCTCAGTTTTAAAGTGAATGCGTACACACTTAGCAGAATAACCTTTACATAGATTAGGCTCGTGTCTCTTTTATTTAACCCTTTCAGCTGTTCAAATTTAAAATATAATCATGGGTTCTAGCAAGGAAGATATTTATCTAAACTTCAGAATAATTCAATATCCCAATGTGACAAAATGCACAGATTACCTTAACCCCATAATTGGAGGTAATAGGATAGAAAGATTTTAGATTAAAGGCAGGGAGATCAAACGGCCCTGACATACGCTACTGAGGTGTGCGCTAAAGTTTTCAATGCAATGTTCGCCTCGTGTACGTTTGTTGTCCATGCATGCATAAATCCGGGTAACGTTTCTTACATTGAAAATGGCGCCAGAAGACGATCTAATAAAATTAAGCAGAAGCGATGGGGGTATACGCAGCTACAGCGGGAGTGATGTAAGGAGCAGCATGAGTAGCTAAAAGTGCGAAGCTGGCTATCAAGGGAGTTAAAGCCAGCTGCGAGAACCTTTCTTCGAAACGTAAAGTTAGATACTGTTTGCCGGCTCTGGTTATTTCGGCAAAGCAAGCCTTTTTCTGAAGGCTACTCCATTGGGTCAATGTTCCGCGCTGGTTCTCCCCTCGTTTACTCTCCTAACCTATTTAGTTCGAAGCTCTCGATCTATACCGAAGTTTGGCATAGCGCTCCCTGTCGACGCAGGTGGCGGCTTCAATGATGCATATATCTCCTGCTCAGTTCTTTTCTTGATCCCTTTCTCTCTGGACCTTCTTCCAGGAAGAGAGGAGTCTGGAGTCAGCGGAAAAGAGCAAATGACGTGCAGTTGGCGTGCTGTCCTACTGCCACTGTGAGACAAAGCTGCTAGGTGACAGAAGTCGTGAGGGCCACGAACCTGTAGGACCCGACTAGAAGCGAAGTTTTCCAAGCAAAGGCAAGACTACTCACAGAAAGGCCAAGTGGACGACGTAAGAATGGAGTGGAAACGGTGGAAGCAGTAATGGCAATAGAGCTTATGGAGACCACGGCATCTGTGAGTGACCGTGTGATCGTTTCTTTCTGGGTTCTATGCGATGAGGTTTGGGGAGGCGGAGCTTGCGGGCGCTGTTGAGAGAAGGAATAGAGATCACCCAGACACTAACCACTGCCAGCGTCACTTGGACTTTCCGGAAAGGTTGATATCACAGCTGACAGTGGCATTGTCGTTGTCATACAACTTCATTACATCGAGGTCACTCATCCGACTCCAATGAAATAAGAAGAAGCTAGCTAGCTTCCTTCATTCGGTAGTTGTCGTTTGGCCGCTCCGGCATCCCTCGGTCTGCTTCATCGGCCCCTCGGATGACTTGTCGGGTTAACCAGCTTACCTAGCTAGGCTGCGTGCTTCGTCGAAGCCAGCCACAACCGAAGACATTGACGTGTCGTTGCCAACGGCATATGTTGGGTAAGATAGGAAATGTGTTAGAAAAGAGAGGCACCAGTGGCAACGTCAACCAAACCACATCGGTACATCCTGGTCGGAGCGGTGAGACAGGTTCATTATAAGCCTTGTATGACGTCTTGTTTGCTCATATCTATCTGTTTTACCCTTTAGGAGATCTCAATTAACCGCTCATGTGATCATTGGGTGAATACTTAGCTTTCACGTCTTGCAAAACTACATATCTGAATACATAACTTGACTTTCCATCGCCAAAAAATTGAAGCCTATCAATATTATGGCAAACCTTTTTTGCCCATGAAATCCGTGAGCTACTGGGGTCTTTCAATTTTTAAGCGTAGAGACGAAAGTAATTCAAATCTTCCCGTCGAGGGAGTACACAATCAAAACAGGGAGTATAATGGAAATATCGTGATGTCTTGTCGAGAATATGATGTGGCAACTTGTTAAGTTAAAAAACATGTAATCCAGTATTCTCGCCTGAAAAGCACTTCAGCCATTTGACTGAATCTGTACTTGATCTTTACGCATTTTGCAAACTCTTCATTTATCCCATTAAAGTCGTGAAGCAGCCGTTGAAATCTTTGATCTAGTCCCAGTTGGATCTACAAGCGCAAGCATGCTAAACTTAAACGTGGTTTTTCCGCCTGTTTCTTTTTCGACCCCGCGGAATTGTCTGAAGTTAGGAAACGAATGTTCGTAGAAAAAGGAATGATGATAATTAAGCAGCCGTATGAGCTTATTGCGGTTCTTGTGGTGTGGAAGCTGATTTATAAGCGGTTTACGTAGAATCTCCCAACTGTTTTTTCTGTAGATTTACCGGTCAAAATTTCCTCGATGCTTTGTTATGTGTACAAAACAATTGTTATATGACTAATACAACTAATTAAAACTAACACTTGACGAATTATGTTTGTTCCTTACACAAACTACATGACAGCCTAAAGATTTCACGAAAAACTTGTAGCTGAATTAAAATGATGGACACTACTTGTACTCACTACAAAGCTCCCTCTGAAATTTTTCTAACTGTAGCCCTTTCGCAGCCAATTTTCTCTTAAATTCATAGTGGGTTTATAAATATTTTATAAATAGTTGCGATTTCGATTGCTAACTAACACGATATAAAACCGGTAAGCAATCAGATTTTTATGTTGTCATTTACCTCACAGAACGCAATACAATGAGGACAATTACCTCTAAATAACATGTCAAGCTAAACATTTTAAGTTTCATTAAGGTAGAGAGTTTTGTGTCGTCTGCTTTCTAATTTCTAACATTAATTTGTAGGAAAAGAATTTCGTCTATTTTTTATTGCTTTTTCGAAACGTGTGGTCGCAACATAAGGCTCAAGACCTTTGCCATTCCTGGAGCGAAGCTTGGTGTCCTCAGAAGCATGAAGTGCAACGATGATTTGGGTGTATGAGTAGCTGGCTATAAACCTGACGCTTACCTGTTCAAATCCCGTTGGTGACAAATAGTTTACCATGCTTAACTTTTAATGTACGTAGAGTGCTCGAAGGATTTGAGAGCGGTTCCAGGCCTAGACCAGGAAGAGTCCTTAACAAATTTTAGAGAAATGAAACGTGCTGTACACCACAATACTTCATCTCACTCAACTGATCAGTAATATCAGCCCTCGTCTCTTATACTAGTCATTCTTTTTTTACCGAACTCAGATCCTGTTTTGAGTCTTTCGTCTTATCTGTGTGGTTGAGATTCTTCCATAAACAAGCCGCTTGGGTTTTGGTCTGTAGCACGAAGTCATAATTTTTCTGAGGTTTGCCTTGTTACTCAAGATTCATTGTTCTACTGCAACGCGCCCATTTTTCGATATTATATAGGTTCTAACGTGATGCCGTTTGAACACACTTATAAGAGTCAAAACTCCAGTTTTTATCTGATTTACCCAGTAAAACACACAATTCATTTTAAGATGGCAAGGTTTTGATCCTTTTCACACTTAAAGAACAGCTAGACTATTCGAACGGATGAGGTTTATGAAACTTACGACTACGTTGTTGAAGTCTTGAAAAATATACAAAACGTCGCCTGATTTTGCTCTGTTGTCATTATTATTTCGATATTTGTTTCGTTGTTTGTTATCGTAGCGCTCTCTTGCTCTACAGATAGGGGTAAGTTTCCGCTACTAAATGTTAACTTGTCTGAGGCTAGCCAACGTCTACGGGTCTGCTGTGTTGCGAGTTTGGATTGGCTGCATGGGTAGGTTGTATGGACCTCCAGGAACTGTAAATGTCCCATCCGTCTCTTCTATCTGGCGCCATCAAAGGAAGAAATACCATGAGTGTAGGAATGAAACAGTGAAACAGTGGATTGGATAGGCAGAATGTTGAGCTCCGGCTGCTGGCACCGGTACCGGAAACCGTCATGCAGCCGTAATGGATTCAAATGGTACGATGAGCTGAGTTGAGGGAGGCCTCGAGAATTTTCTACCATCAGGATGGACATGGATGAAACAATAAAGGCGAATTGGGTATGGGGTAAAAGAGCACCGGACAAAATGATGATGGCGATAAGCATCAGGTAGCCAGAGTATATTCCTGCGGGTGTACAAATTTATCGGAAAGAAAACGAGATTTCTGGTCCTGTTGAACTTACCTGTCCATACGTTCGCCAATGCCGCTACTTTACTTATGGCTTAATGCCTATGCTAAAACTTTTTACGCCTACTAGGCACCGTTCACTAGTTTATTTGATGATGACGATATCCAAGACATCCATAAGGTCTCGACAACGGTTTTCTACAATGAAATTTCCTTGTGCTCTCAGCTTTAAGATTTATCAAATCAAGTAGTAATAGCCGTATATATATATATATATATATATATATATATATA
>MNPL01004328.1:0-21298 GCA_002081605.1 Tropilaelaps mercedesae
ATATATATATATATATATATATATATTTAAATATATACATATTCATAGATATATATATATATATATATATTCATAGATATATATATATAAACGTCAACTGATCGTAAGTGCTGTGTCTTTTCTCGTTTCGGAGATGTGTTACTTTAGACGTGTAACTATTGCAAAACTTGCTGCGTTTTAGGCTTGGAACACAATGTATTATCTAGCTCTTTCTCGGTTCTTGTGCGGCGAGGAAGACAGTCATGGAATGCGGATTTAAAGACAGTGCATTTGCACATTAGGCGAATTTAGCCAGTGGAAGCCTATGCCAGTAAATTCAGTCAGTTCTGGAAGATGGTTAGATTTTGGTATCTCTGAATCAAATCTGAAAACCCATTCTACTTGTTGTTTACAATGGCTACGGAGAATTTCTATATTTTAATGCTGTACAGTTCTAATGGATTCTTTCATTAGTGCGAATATTTATCGGCAGCACAGGAACATTTTAGAAGTATGAATCGTTAAACTAGAAACAAAAACGTAGTAATCCGATACGGTGGAAGAATCAGTGGAGTTTGGATGGGTGGTCGTACTGTTTTGAAGGTCATTGTACGCAAATCTATAAATCGTTAGTTTTAATTTTTTTATATCACAAGGCACAAATGTATTATCTCAGATATGTTCTAATTTTATTATTCTCTTCGGTTATCCCCGTCTATTTTTCTTTGAAGCTCAGATAAAGGATGTACTATTGGGTTTTTTCTCATTAATCTAATAATGTCTCGTGTTATTGTCGACTGTTTACTGCTAATATTATTCCCTTAACGGAAGATCGGTAAATGGGATTTTACCAGTTTCCCAGATGTCTTCACTTTTTACAAAGTCGGATTTAACTGTCGCTCGTTTTTGTACCTTTTGTAGAGCACATCTTTTATTGCTTTCCGTATTATAATTTTGGAAGCTTTGTGTTGCTATCCGAACTTCGAGCGTATCGTAAGGCTACTCTCGTGAGGGCGTGAGAGACCAAATTTTTTGTTTCCACTTTAGCTTAGTTGTGCGCATGTTTCCAATGGAGAACACTGGTTACCTGTCTCAACCATTATGCGTAACGCTCATTCTAGGATGTGTTATTCTTTCAAGACCCGTTAGATCAATTAGTCCAGGTATACGATCCCCCACGTGGATGGCGATTCTCCTCCAGAATCTTTCATGCTGTTACATCAAACCTTTCAGATTTCGACAAATTACCCAATGCAATCGCGTTCACACTGCTTGCAACCTGCAAACTACTATAGTTTTGCGACCGGTATGACATCAAGAATACGTAGTCTAGGCAGGTCTAATCACCTCATTCGTCGAAGCTAACAGCTGCACCACTATTTACGATCTCTGGATCCGACAATCAATAGATGAATAGTATTCCGCTTATGTGTAATATCGCTGTTATTTGGCTTTTTTACGGTCTGATCTGTTAATGCTCGTGTCCAAAATTTTGGGTGTTCAAATTTTTTTCCAAAAGCTGATCGAATTCAAAAAGGTTTTTAAGTTGTGTCTGTAGCACGTTGACTTATTGTTTTAACACCTCATTCTCACGGCTTGCTTGTTGGCAGGGATGCATGACTCCTGTCTTGCAAAGGGCTCCACTGTCGCAGAGCGACTTCGGGGATAGGGAAGGTTCACAAAAGAACAGTGTCAAATCACCTATTTCTCCAGTGAACGCAAATTTCCGGAAGATAATTACCGAAACGAGGCTGAATGGTGCTACGTTAGAATAGAGAGACATTAGGATAGGTATCTGTACAAAATAATCATGCACTTTGCGGCCGGCGGCTCGCCCAATCTACACGGCTCCCCTTTAAAAGATTTGATATCCGAACCCTGGGACCTGTCGTTGATTATTCGAATTTTTTCATTTTATTGTCCATTATGTCCATTATGCACTTCTTTCTGCTTGTTTCCCGGGGTCGACAACCTTAAACTGGCTGTTTTTTACTGTTTTTTAGCACCATGTGGGTAACTATCTATTGATGCTGTTAACACTGCCCTCTCAAAAGGGCTTGTTCCTTAATATTTCGTAAGCAAAATATAATTCGGAATTGTAATTGGGCAAGTGTTTTATCGTAACTATGTAAATTTAGGGTAAGATCTGCTGCTTACTGTTTGTATCGAACCTCTTCGAAGACATCATATGCGTGTATATTTGCAATATGTCTGCTTAGAAGTTAAAACAGTACACAAACCATATCATAGCAGTTCGAATGGCGCAACCATCGGAACTGCGACCATTGCTATAAAGGAAACGATTACACTTGAAACACCTCAGCAGCGTTTACCAGTTACCACCTGTCGTCAATGGCCATGCCGCCGAACAGACAAGCGCTATTTGAATGTGCCTGAAACAGCTGTATATATTATTTGCGCTATTCGCAGACCACTACCGCACAAACGTATATTCCAATACCCACCTCGGTAAGAAACTCCAGCTCAAAGTCGAGGTGAAGTGACAATAGATTGGTTAGCTCGGACCAATGGGGATCTTCGGAAGTGTCTTTGGAAGTGGCTTTCGTGTCCCCGCCTCTTGGCAGGAACGCGAAAGCGCCGTACGGTAAAGATTTAATGAACTCACGTGCTGTGCCCGGCGTCGGGCTGAACACGTTGACACTTAAGCCTGGTCGGTTGATATTTCGGCACGCGTCCATTTCGCCATAATTTCCAACCGGCTCAAGACGGTTAAACCAAAATGATTGAATTTAGACACAGGCGTCTTTAGCTGTTTTCCTACCTATTAGTGTCAGCTTGGTATGGTATCTAAAAGGCCAAGATCTGGATTAGGCAAGACTCGAAATGAAGGAGCAGCGATCTTTTAGGCTATAGAATTCGTTCATTCTACTTCGAAAGTGAACTTCCCAGGCACAAGATATATGGAACGATGAAGGGCTAATTCTTTAAAAACAATTGTGGAGAAATTGTTTAATTTACATTCCTAAAGGCCTTCATGTCAGTAACCTGCGAATTTGATTATTAGTGAAAGGAGCTCTTTAATGGGATTCGTATTTCTAGGAATATATGATATGTGTGATTATACCCTCATCGAACAGAAAGACCTAGTTTTCTGAGACCTGTGGCAACATCTCCGATTGAGATAAGACGCAAATGATCGCCACATACTTCTTCCTGAAATAGTTGAGTAGTAGAGTTAGATGTTAGCAATATTACTTTTTCAAGTAGAAAACTGCACGAATTTCTTAAGAAAAGAAATTCATTTAGTTGTACAAGGATATTATCTTTGTACAGTGCGACGTGTTTTTAATTTATATTAGTATCATTTTGCTGATGCATTTCTGAGCACTTTGCATGTGCCCGAATTATTAGTAAGTTTATGTAATAATTTATATATAGAGTTCATATAGTTATATAGCTAATAAGTTTATATAATAATAGTGATAATAATGACAATTACTGTTATTATTAGTCTGTAAAATAGTTGTTTTTTCTGTTAGCAGTAACCAATCTGATTAAAATTTAAACGTGTTACTTTTTGGAGTTTGCTGACCTTTGATCTCATCTATCCATATGCGTTATACCAACGAGCACAGAGGAAAACACTCAGTGTTATTAGAATTCGGAAAGGATTGACTCACCTACACGCAGAGTTTAATTATGAGTTGTATAACAATCAAGTTTTGGGTACAAAGTAGATACAGTTGACATATATGAAGCGTACCTACATTACTCCCAAATAGAGGCGACGGCGAGGAATAAACGTGTTGTCTCTGTGGATTTGCACCAGGTGTTAAGCTAGTACAACGCGAGTGATTCGAAGTAGGCTTCCCGGAATTATGCTCATCCGATATAGTTATCCGAAGCAGACCCGTATGCTTCGGTTATCGGCGATAAGGCTCCAGACGAATAATAACGATGGAGTTTTATATATATACATATATATATATACTCATTTGGATGATACTCGCTTGCATAAGACTGCGAAATTGGAACTCGTATCAGAGGAGTATACCAATAATGGTACCCCGAACTGTTTGCTTAGTTTTCAGATCTCAAATATCATGTCTTCATCTTCTGAAGTTCGTAAACTCATCTCGACACAGAGCAGAGTCTGGCAAATCTATGCGAGGCATCGTCGGGTATACGACGTGCATACTTCCTAACGTCCCCTGAATCGGGGAAATTCGGCATAAATTACATGATTAATAAGTGAGTAGGTAAAAAACACCATAGGTATGGAATGAGAATTAAAACCGTATTTTGGCACATTTACTTTTACCTGATAGCGATTTGCAGATTTGTTAATGAAATCAGAGGTTTTGATTGCACAAAGCTCGGCACATCGTTAAACTCATCGCCGGTTACTAGTTTAATCAACTTCGTAGCGAGATACTCCAGACAAGCGGGTGACTATTTTTGTTTTGCTTGATAGTTTTTTGCGGTGAAAACCTCACGTGCCGCATGACTTCGATTCTTCCCATGTTTTGCGGCCTACCCTTTGGGAAAAGAGCGGCGAGAATGGCCGTGGTCAAAAATTATTTGCGAATATTGTCGAAAAAAGTTCTGGAAAACCAGTAGTATCGAAATAAGATAGCGCTGAGTCAAAGAATCACGCAGAAATGGCACGGTAGGAATTATTACTAAAATAAAATTGAAGTGGGCTGTATAGTAGTTCTACCGTACGTGCACTATTAAGCGATCGACGTAAAATGGGTGGCCCAAGGTGCAGGAACAGAAAACCAAATGAAGACATTTGAATCTACAAATTCGTCCTCATTTCTTTCAAGACAATTGACTTCATCAGGTAGAACTAATGAGGTACGGTACTACAAGAATTACAAAAATCGGGTGCGCAGATAGAAGCTAACTTTCGGTATCTTTTGTGAGGACAGTTTTTTTGGCTGAATGTTAAGTGAGATTTCGTTTATTACACGCCCACATATCTTGACTGTAATTTTGTGGTTGCACTAAAAAATAAATAATAATAGTAAAAAGAAAAAGAAATAAATGAAAGATGACGATGTTTAGTTATGCGAGGACCATGGATTTATCAATTGAGGATTTTACATATGAAGCCAACTCTTGTTTTATCAGTACTCATGTTTCCAAACGAAACGTGGTATCTGAAAAAATAATCTTCAGCAAAAGTCGATCCAGAAATATCGTAGCTAATAGACTGTAGAGTCATTTACTTTTGACAATGCGCTACAAATATACTCCATTGTGGAGGTTGATATTGGGGGTACTTTAAGTCCGTGCTGTTACCGGGTTGCGGTGTTGATGTGGGCGCATAAAATAACCAAATTTTTCTTTTTCTTGTTATAGCCATTCAGCATCTTTGCATACCTTGTCACCGGCATAATGAGCCTCATGACTTATGCCCTTTTTTAAACGGTAAACACATCTCCTACCCTGTGTAATAATCCCCAGCCTCTCCGGATCAATTTTAGCACAACTCTACACCTTTTGCTAGTATATACTTGACCGCCATGTGACCTGCTTAATGGCATCGGTGGCAGAGTTCTACCTTCAATCAATGGTTTTTGCATCTCCTCTCCTGCGATTATTAATTCCGTATTCTCATTACTTCTTCCGCTCCAGTCGTCCTCGCTCCATTCTTTCTCATCTTTTCCGTCTTCTTTTTGTCTGCCATCTTTGCGTGGTCCGCCTTCAGCGCGACAATAAATTTTACGGTTTAAAAACCTATACCGTTTCTCTTGCTGCCGCCTTCTGCATACACATCTCGCCTGAGTCTAGCCTACAACAGGGTATGTGGAGAAAAGGTATTTTTCCAATAAATTTCAAAGGGAGATGGTTTTTCCTAGTCTATGATCTTAAACTAACCTTGACCCCAAAAGTCAAAGGGAGATGGTTTTTCCTAGTCTATGATCTTAAACTAACCTTGACCCCAAAAGTCTACATTAATGCTCTAATAAGCGCCCTCTGTTCGATTACATAATGTCCCCTATACCCCACCTAGTCGTTTTTTCTAATTTGTGACCTTTAGTTAGCCTTTGAGACTAAGTTAGAAGATTTTTCTATAACTTGTCTATTTACGTCCTAGTAATTATCCTTCTACCAAGAGCGCAAATTGCTCGGGTTAAAACTAAACCGCGATAAATGCTAAACGGTCGTAATCCCTTCTTTGGTTATATAAGTTGGTTATATAACATGGTTATATAAGCTCACCGCTGGCTGACATGTTAATAGCGTCTGCTCTTGCTGTTCACTTCGTGCAGTCACTTTCCACATGAACAGAAAAGCCTACCATCTCCGGTGACAGAGACCGTAACACGCCGAAAAAGGCAGCAGTCGAAGGCCCTGACCACCTTCTCAACCTGTCACTTCCTCAGAGGCGCCGAAAAACCAAGCCACGAAACCCCACTCACCTCCGAATTATTGTCATACAATTACTGTATACACCTTAAAGCAGTATTTCGATAAAATTTGAACCTCGATTTACAACTATCCTAAAAAATTGGGTCACTTCTATTAGCATATTTTTCTGGTTTCTGGCAGGAAAGCAGTACCCAGTTAAATCCCCAAACGCCGGAATACAACATTAGTCGCTAGAAAAAACCAGGCAGGAAACAGACTTTTCGTTCGTTCATCTAAATATTATGACTTCCTTTTAAGTTACTTCATTCTTGCCACTCGTAAAAACCTTACTCCTTTGTGTCTTTTACTCGCCTGTATGTCTTAGTTATTTGCTTCTACTCTTGCTTACTTTCTCCCATCTCTCCCACTCCATTTAGCTAATTCTGTGGAAAATTATTTCATATCTGCGTATATGTTGTATGAGGTTGTATTTTCGTGCTCCGTATTTTGTATACATTTTTACAGAACAAGTATGATTCTTGACTAAAATGTTAACTAAAAAATTGTGCTGTGGCTTTTCTCATCGTATTTCTATATAATGCAATGTCATTACAGGATGTACATTTTTGGTTTGCCTTGCCTATTTCGGCTACCAAAACGCTACATTCGCCGTCAAGGAGAATTACCTACAATGTACCTCCGCTTAAGCTAGTAGCCGCTATTCACTCACAGTCAATGTTATGTTTTATTACTTCGGTCAACTTCTCCTTTTATTTTTTATTTAACTATGCAGAGGTTTGTGTTACTCGTTCCCTCTGTTACAATAATTACAGCCATTGACGCGTATTGACACAATTGGTGTTATTCATCACGGTTTCAGCATCAATATTCTTACATTCTGAATTAAGCCGATATAGTTTTGTGTGTTTAATTCAACGTTCGCGTAGCTGCCTGTAGGATTCTACTATGTTTTCTCTCCATAGATCAATAACTTTGAATCGATAATATTGTAACTGTTTTTAACGTATCACACATAGTTGCATAACCAATACTTGAACACTCGCACGGTCACAAACAGCTGAAATGAGGTCATCTAGACCCTTCACTTTCAGGCGGCTCTTGATAACTGTGGCAATCGATAAACGTATGATTACGATCCTTCATTCAATACCCTATTCATTCCACCCACCGCTGCTTTACTATAAACCTACTGGGCATACGAACACATGATACTCTAAGAAGGAACTGTGTCGCATGTCGCCATGCATGGAGCTAACGCAGAGTAAGTGAGCATATTAGCACCGCGAAGCGACACCCAAACAAAAAGAGGTCTGCGTAGAGTTTGTCATTTACACTTAAGGAAAACATAGAGTAACGTCAATTAGCCAAACAAAACGTGTCTAAAAGATAACAGTCAACAAGTTAATTAAAAGCTACGTGTAGACAGATGACGAGGGCACGATATGAGTAACGTCCAGATGAATTATAAAAATTTGCCAGTCGGACGATACATGCAAACTTTGAAATCTGAAAAAATATACAAAGGCCAAACAACACTGGCAGAGTACCATGTGTCGGATTTTCATAATCAGTATTAAATTCTTACTGGGTGACTTTAACGTGAGGCATGCCGTAAAGTAACCAACTTCATTGCATATTTTGTTCAAACTACATACATTTGTCAAACCCTCTGACTCTTATAGCTATATAACATATTTCGTCAATCGATAATCGAGTCACTCTGTTTTCCGCAACAAGGAGGAATTGGATAAAAAGACGCGAGCTTGCTACATAGACTCGCCGCAGTAAATGTGAAAGACCTTTTACAGTCAACTTCTAATCAGGCCACATTTTTTTCCTCGTGAATGGGCGATACATCGAAACCTTTACTATTTTCTCAGAGTTTTGCTGTTTCTTTGTCAGATTCTGGCTGAACCCATGAAGCTTAGGACTGGTCAAGATCCCCAGAATCAAATCATAGAAGACTTATGAAATGGCATTGTATGATATATTTTCTTACCTCAGTCTCTATATACAACACACTGAAGTAAAAAACCCGTTTTGGCAGCTAAAACTGAAGTAGCAGGCGAACGCCTTGTCATTCTTAATACCTTAAGCCTGGTGTGCTATCGGAGTATCGTATTAGTTATGCATATGTGGGATAGGGACAATTCCCTAACCGTACATAAAGCCCCTTCTTACCACAAATCATAGAAATTTTAATTAAAATTGCGTCTCTTTTTGGAATTTAAGGAATTCTGCCATGTGTGCGTAGCATTCCTTCGAGAATCAATTAGCTTTTGTGCAGCGTCATATCAAACGGCTGGCGTACACAGCCCTTATTACACGATATTCAATCTTTTATATGCCATTACAAGTTCGCTTTAACAATTTAGGCATTGTTATCGGGATCCCCCGGGGGAAGATTTTCAGTCTGATCTTCTGGCCCGCAAATTTGTCGGAAAAACTGATCTATCTCGCGGAAGTTGTCCATTTCTTCATACAGCTTCATTACTTGTTGTCCTATAGAGTTGAGTCCGTCGGTCACTTGTCGCTGGGTCTGCATTTTGTTTGGCGTCAAGGGCTCATCAAGTAGCATTTTTAGGGGAGGAGGAGCCCCAGAGGAGAGCATACTCAGATCAGAGACGTACTCAGCATGCGCAAGTCTCTAAAACGTTGCATTAAAGCAGGACAGGAGCACAAACGATTAACGTCTGTTTGCAGCAAAAAAATATGGTTTATTCTAAAAAGTCAAGTCGTATTGTACTCGATTAACTACACCGCTATTTATATAAACTGTATTCTAGCTCTGGTATAGGTTTTTATTAACGAAAAATACTAGGCGTAAGGATTATAGCAAACTAATATAAAGGCATATACGCCACTGCATACGAACCGGATCGTCGTTATCCTCCTCTTTATTATTGCTGCTATTCGGATTACCTTTCTGGGATGGACCGTCAGCGTGCTTGAACTGACGATCGCATTGATTGTAAGAGGAAGCTGCAACCTTCTCTTCCTACAGAAAAGGTGGAAGACGTAGCATATCCACTTTTAGTACCAACACGTCATGTAACCAAAAATAATTGATACGTAGAAACAAACAGATGAATGTGTGTTTGATGACTTTCTGATAAGTCAAAGGGCGTTCGATTAACTTCTGCTAAACTTTGCTGATCGAGTCGCAATCTTAAGCAATAGTTAACTTTGTCTATACCTAAGTCAGCTGTGCTTTACTTCAAACAGAAGCGTACATGTAGATATAGTAACCAAACCTGATCAGAAATTAGGGAAAGTCTATGTCTTATGTTGGATCCACGCTCAGGCGCACTACAAAGGATACGACGCCACCTCATGCTCAAATACGCTTCCATAGCTGTCTCAGACACGATATAACCCAGAAGCGCATATGGCATAAAGGAATCAATTTTCTTCAACTTGTCTAATTTTAGCACGGCTTTGAGTATCGTCTCCTAGGTAGCTGCTCTGCATTTTATTGCCTTAGAAAAAGCAACTACGGTTCTGGTTCGCCTGCGTACCTCAATTGGATTGATCTCCTCTGGTGTGAGCACGAGATTGCAGAACATGTCGGAGAGGTCTTCAGGCAATTGTTCCCGTTTAAGACCTTCAATAACCTTAGTTTCCTTCCGGCGTACACCTTCACCGGTAAAAAGGTTCGGCCGTTCGTCAGGATATTTCAGGGAGCGACGAACGCTGCTTCCTGGAGTGTTCATACTGCCAGACGAATCACTGAAATCAACTGGCTTTTTTCCGGCTTCACCAAAGTATTTAGACATAGGCATATTGCGCGATTGCCGATCCTTCTGCGACATCACCACTGAATGAGCTCTGTACATAAAAAAGCAAAAAGATGCCTGTCTTAGTCATGTAGGCCAATATGTCGTGAATTAGTTAAGGAGCTAAAAGCCGCGTATGGCTAATTGCCGAATTTATTCGTCTATAATACAACCCCGATATCGTGGGATTTGACTCAGAAGCGAGTGAATTAGATGCTTATTCATCACGGAGTCGCATCAAGGAGCTTCAAAGCCATGGAATCCTAGCCGTGGACGACAACATTCGGGTTGCTACTAAAGTATATGTTTACAATCTTATTGAGCGAGAACATATCAAGGAGAAGTTTTTGCTTTATTAGATTGCAGGACTATTGGAGGTCCTCCCTTCTGAGATGCGACGCAAGAGGATAGTTTTCTTGCAACAGCAAGGCCGCACCTTTCAACTGGAATTATTGTTGCGCTATGTATAATAGTATTAATACTAACTTCACAAGTATAAGGGGACTATCAAGGTTTGCCATATATACCGTACGTAAAAAACCTTCACGGTAGTACCTTATAAGAAAGTCACAAAGTCATACAAGAAATCATGGATTCACCAAAAACGAATAAAACATGAAAGGAAAATGGAAGGACGACATATTATTGTATTTAAAATTACAAAATGAAACCATTAGAGAATTAACGTCTTCACTGAGGGCAATTATCGCTTGACTGGCAATCATATTTGTAAAAAAAATTTTGGCAAAAAAGCCCAAAGACGCTGCCACATGCCGCAGACAAAGCAAAGAAACAGGCAACAACAATTCCAAAAAACACTGCAGTTAATGTTAAGTGTTGGGTTTATTTATTGATGATTATATACATCATATAAGAATCGGTAGCAACCAGGGTAGTCAAAGCAACTTGGAGGAGTCAAGTATACGCAGCTTCGAAAAACTTGTGGGCGATCAATAGCCAAACATTGGTTGACTTTAGCCGCGAGACCTACAATGATTCTAAGTAGCCATTAAGCATGTTACAATTTCGACTTTATGTATGATCGGGGAACCTTAGCAAGGACTATACGTTTAACAGGAGTATGCGTTATCTGCAGGTACAAGGACCTTAAAATGTATCTTTCCTTTTTCTTTCTGATGTACGAGAATAATCCTATCATGGATATCATCCTGTATTGCGCAGGCTTCCTGGAGCGCTCTACCTATTGTCGGATTTCGTCAGACACTCTGACATCCTTCCCAGAGTTTGTAATACAAAAAGAACCTCGCTCATGGCAATTTGAAGTTTTGCTCTTTTCTGCTATACAGCTCGGCGTTTAATAAAGGCCATCAACTGGTTCGAGCTTCCGTTAGCGATTTTAGCAGTTTTGAGGATGGCATGCACGGATGTCACAGTCTCGCCCGTCTTTCAGGCGAGTCTTAATCGAAATTAAACATGTATTGACCTTTAAACGTTAGGAGGATAATTCTTTCAATGAGTTACCGCGGAAATGTTCGGCGTTTAACCCACGCGGAACACGCATTTACGACATTACATAACAGGTCATCCGTTGCGATGTCGCTGAAACCGACAGCTATCTCTATAGTTCCCTTCAGCTAAGTATAGCATACTTAAAGTATACGGGTCTATGCTAAAAATTGCAAGTCCAAAAACTCGGTTAACTTATGCCCATTGTGGTTTACTTACCACCTTGTGAACACAATCTATGCAACCCATACCTTGTAGCTTAAGTTCCGGGACAGCCTCCTTACTCACGGCAAGGTATTGTTTTGTACTATTTAGCTAACACGAGAATAGGACAAACTGGAGGGGTTTTACTGGGCCGAGAGCAATGATATCATTATTCAATCACAATAGGCCACCAAATGTTGTCCTAAAGTTTCTTGATTTAGATCAAATAAACATTTAGTTGAATTATTGAGTTATTGCCTTAACGCAGGACCTTGCTAAAAGAGATTTAGAGAAAAACCATCAGCTGAAAAGTAAAAACAGAGGCGATGCGTTGAAGTGCACGCAGGCTGTGCACGTCGCGCTATGCTGCTCAACTATTCATCAAGGCAAATTCTGCGTGTGACTCACGTGCCGTGAGATCGAGGCAATTTATCAGTATATTGATCACTACCAATGGCGACTACAAGTCGTTAGTCAACCGACTAGACAAAAGAAGTATACCCGTCAAATATGGCTCAGCCGTCAATTGATCCTGCGCACACGAAATATTATTGGTATTAGAGCGGAAAAACGAAGCTATCAAATGGATTCGGACGAATATAGACGAAAGTGGCTTCGGAGATCGCGGTTGACTGGATATGTTGTAGTCATCGAGATGAGATGCAACTGAAATTTCCACGAAAGGAAGAGAAGACGAATGGCTTGGATGTTTCAAATGGATCCGGGGTTCGATTTACGTGAGGTACTTCAATGTCATTGTTTCTCAATGAATTCAGATTGCATGCTAGTATTCATGAAAATGAACTGGCCAAGCGACTTGATCAAACGGTAAACACTCACGAATGGAATGAACAAGGTGATTCACGTGGTTTATGTCTTGAACATGACGATGAATATCATTTATTAATGCAGATGATGTAAAATGCTCGAATGATGAATGACAAAACTCGTCGCTTAGGAAAAGAAAAAATCCCATACGAGCAAAATTCTATTAGTGGAAATGATGTAAATAAAAGTGAAATTAATAGCTTCAATTAAAACCCCTGTTTTTTCAGAATAAGTTTCAGAAAGAGGCTACTATTTTCGCTACAGAATTTAAGCTGGCCTAGAACTACTGACATGTGAAAGTTAATCTTTGTAATATAGAACTAATCGAAGGCGCTGTATAATAACATGGTAGATAATACATGCAAGCACATAAAATGCATGAAATCATACCGGGTACCCTTCGGAGACAAACCTAAATAAAGTTTGACTCATCTCCATTTCAGAAAATTCTGACAGGTGAGGTTGTCTCTATTAGCGTGTCGTTCCAGGAGATTTGCTAACATTTATTACTGGCAATTGCAGCAAGATGTACTAATAAAATATATTTGTCATTCAGAGTGAATTAGCATTTTTTAATAACTTAATACCTATTTAAATTTACAGACACAGTAATGCCACCTTTCCAACAAAACTGCACACAAAAACAGACCCTTCGCTTGTTCGTCTTCATTTTAATATATTTTTATTCATTTTTTCATCTTACTGAGCACAAATTTTTGTCATCAAAGGTCTACTTCGTCGCTTTTCTTCTCACTTATATTTTCTGCTTATTTCATCTGTTTTCAGCTGGTGTGACAAAATAGTCCATATATGTGTATATTTACCTCGTGACTCTCTCTTCGCTCCCTTTTCTTTTATCGTTATCGTCGGCTATGCAATTTTTTTCTCTGCCCTTTCTTATAGTACGATATTGTCGCAACTATTTATAGTTATATTATAGGGTCTTAAGCCATCTTTTAGCTTAAACACTCCTGAAGCTTTTTTGTCATTTCTGTCTTTTACACACTCTTCAGTTATCTCTATACACACATCCATACAGACCAATACAGAGAAGACCTTTTCTCCCATCTCATCAGCTTATCAAATACAATGAATTTAATCATTAACACCATGTGCGGCCTTAAATTGATTTCCTTTGCTGTTGGTATCGACCCCCAAAACGCTGCCTTGGCCGAGAAGGAGGACATCGCCTAATTTGTCATAGCTTTCACAAACATCGTTACTTAGTCGTTTCCGAATTCGTTTTCAGTGTAACTTTTCGGTTAGCTTCTCCAGTCATTTTTCAGTTAAATATTCACAGGTGTATATCATTCGTCCTCCCCACCAGCAATAATTACATTCATTCACGTGCGCTAACACCACTATGGTCACCCACCACTATTGCGTTTTCAGCATCATGTTTGCCCTTATGAGACCTTATTATCACTGACGCATTGTTACCAACTCAATCTATGTTCGCAGGTTCTCCATTCTTAGCTTTTCCATCACATAGGTGATGATTTATAATCGTTGAACTTTCGAATATATGTGACATTAAACCATGGGCGTCATAAAAGCGGGGAAGAGGGGGTCACGCGATTGTGCCATACTGATTCATTTTCCTGTTCGTATCTAAACAAACACTATTCATAAGGCTCGCTTTAGTCCCCTGTCACTTTTAACTGTGTTTATTGTATGTACTGTATGTGGTGTTTGTCTTGTTCTTAAACAATCGGTTAAAATGTCAAAATACACTAAATAGAACTTCCAACCCTTCTGTTACCGTGATTCATGCGTTGCCTAGTTGTGCTCGCTGACCAAATTAAGTTACGCGATCCAGCATTTGGTCCTACATATCGTTAAGTTAGAGAAAAACTTTGCAGGTCTTCAAGTTAACATGACTTTTTGTTTTACCTGCCTAGTTATTTTATGGTCTAGCATTTACAATTGTAGAAGTAGCTTGTACTGGAATACTTGTTGATGAGCAATTGTTAAAATGACACCGCAGCCAGTACATGTCTTCATAAGGTGCTCTTTGATGAAAGGATTAGGTAGATTCATCATGTGCCTGCACTAGTGTGAGAACAAATCCATCGATAATTGCAATTGTTAAATAAAGTCTACGTCTATATTTGAAACTAAACCAATCTATTCACTAATTAGGCTCCTCCAATAATGTATGAAGAGACGTACTTCTATGCTGTACCGTACGAGTATGTGGGGAACGAAAAAATATTGACGCTGCTCCATATAAGCCATGCAGGATGCCATGTTGCCCAATGAAAAGAAACCTTTACCGATCTGTCTCCGAACGTACTAAATTACCATTCAATGACATCCAAGAATTACGCTTGCGCGTAAAAGAGCTGTATCCTCAGATGTGTTTTTATTTGGTGTATTTTTATGTGATTAACGTTTGCCTGGCCGTCTGTAAAGCGTCTACCGACTTTCCTAGACTTGGATCTCTCATATTATGATTAGTAGTAGTGCCAACAATTTTTAACGTATGATCGTACAACCTGCACTTGGATCGCACGGTTACAAACAGCTGAAGCGACTCAACTAAGTAGCCTACAATGAAACACTAATGGTAAACGGTGAACAATTTGCGATAACCATTAAATTTTCCACTTAACAGACTATTTAATTTTGAGTTATATCGATGGTGTCACACCTCCCGTTCCCAAAAAAACGCACATACCTACACCGTGTCAACACCAACTTCAGGAACAACAAGCGTCGGCAACGTCAAATAGCAACAACAACTGTTTACTGCAAAAGGTGCATGACGAAATGACTGTTGGACGAACAACCCCAGCCTTCTCATGGACCCGAGTCCCTTTTTGAAAATTTACCACAGAATTTTTTTATCAAGCCAGTCTTCCCCGAATCGTTGACATAGCAGATACGTCGATGTCTGGGTTAGCGCATACAGGCGACGTAAGAAAACTGATTTATTCCCAAGCAATTTAAATCACGAACGGCATACTGTAAACGCCCAACCTGTACACGGCAGTCGCATTCATCGCAACGCAGAATTTAGAATAGCGGTAGACAACCGCACACTGCTGTTGCACCATAAGTCTATAATTTATACGAACATATGATACCTAACGCATGGTTGCATCACGTTTTGCAATGTAGTTCACACTTCATAAGCAAACAAACGGCGATCAAGAAAAATGAGCAACTTGGCGTCATCAGAACGAATTGTGGATGCACGAACTGCACAAAATGACAGACTGTGGAAACAAAGCGATCAGTCTAGGAAATGCATTTGAGAAATGAATTAGGTATGCGAAATTTCAAACCTAAACGAAGATGTAATGACCCGTTCAAAAATTGTTGTTTATGTCGAAGAAAAAACAAGTACTATCAATTAATGAAACAAAACAGAAATTTTATCTAGAGAAAAACTTCCAACTAATCAGTTAAAAGCTTTGCGTGAATAGATAACGAGGGCACACTATGACTAGCGTTCTGCTGAAAAAAACTTAATCACGTGATATATGCGGACTATAACACTTATGATTAAACGTAGGAAGGCCAAACGACCTTCATCAAGTATTGTATGTCGAACTAAAATCAATCAAGGCTAGATTTTCACCTAAATGATCCTACCGCGTCGTGTGCCACAAAGTGGTTCAACTTCATTGCGTAATTTGTTTAACGTGAGTACATTGTCAAGCTCCCGACCCCTGGTATCTATTAAAAACATATTTCGGCAATGGACACTCGGTTTACTCTATTTTTCGCAACAACAAGGAGGAGAATAAAAAGCTGCGAGCTTGCTACGTACGCTCGCCGTAGTAACTGTAGAGGATCGTTTGCTGTCAACTTCTCAGTTCGACAATACTCTATTTCTGGTTACCTCGTGAATCGGCTATACATTGAAACTATCTAGCATTTACTATTTACTCAATAATTTAGTGTTGTTTTGGCAAACTCTGACCGAACCCATTATGGGTGGGCCTGGTGATAAAGATTACTAGAAGCGAGTCTGAGTAGACCTAGCTGGTACCGCTACCGCTTCAATTGTTCGATTTTATGAACTCTCAAACATTGCAGCAAACAAAGGTTTTTTTCTTTCTTTCTCTCTCTTTTTCCCTCAATTCTTCTAATTCTTCTAGAAATTTTCCCTGACTAACGATGTGCCTGGCAGCCTTAATCTCAACTTTTCTAGCTGTACACGTATAATCTATAACGGAATGCGCATGGGGCATACAGAACAAGGGTGATACACGTAATGGTTTTCAACTGTTTTCTTCAATTTGAAACTTTATCGAACATTGGCGTCGTGTAAAACGTTTCCTCTAGTCAGTCTCTAGGTATAACGCAGAAGAATGAAGGACAGCCCCTGATCTGCTGCAGCAGATGAAACGGCAGAGACACTCTGCCGTACGTACACTCCCGCGTATATACAATTTAAATTCTACACATGTCCAACATTAATTACATATACTTGTTTATTCTTCTTTCGATCAGATTTCATAGGCAGACAAAAGGACTCTGTCCGCCGAGGCGTCGATATCCTTAGGACCCTAGGCGTCCTTCGCTCGGAGTTGTGCGTCGACAGAATGGCAATATATTCCATCATTAGAGCTATTTCAGGTATGTACCTTAAAGGAGCCCATGTCCCGCGCGCTCTTATCACTCTATCCAGAGTGGTACCGCCCACAAAGGCGACATTCTGGGGACTAGGTGGAGTTCTCTTGGGGATCAAAGGTACACCCTATATAGGATCGTAGCCCATATGGAAAATCGCTTCAGTGATCCATAGCGGTCCTTTGAGGCCCGCTTAGGAATAGCAGCCACTCTCTGGACCGTACATAAGGCCTCATTGTAACGCAACGCATAGAGATTCTCTAGGATTGTGTCCTTTCTAAGACGACTTCCTCCCTTTATCCTAGGAGGAATGCAGGATTTCCAATATGTGTACCACCCATATCTGAAAGAAGGCGAGTTTCTCTGGCCCCATCTTGTACA
The DNA here is from genome assembly GCA_002081605.1 of Tropilaelaps mercedesae. Lineage (NCBI taxonomy): Eukaryota > Metazoa > Arthropoda > Arachnida > Mesostigmata > Laelapidae > Tropilaelaps > Tropilaelaps mercedesae. Next base: position 17,562 of record MNPL01004328.1, read on the forward strand.
CACCGTGTGCAACTTCGTTATTAAAAATGTGACATCGCTAAGCCAGCTCCTGCGCACCGCCAACCCAACGACCAGTACACACAGCCCTAATCACCCGATCTTCGATATTTCGTCCAGCATTAATCATTTGTTACTTCATGTGCGTAAAGGGTTTTTAGCAGGTTCAACACTCTAGGCATGTTATCGGGATTCTTCGCGGTTAGCCTCCCAGCCTAGGCTTCTGACCCGCAAACTTCCTGGAAAAACTGATCTATCTCGTGTATGTTTTCCAATTGTGTATGCAGCTTCTTTACTTGCTGCTCCAACGTCTCGGGCTCGGGTTGATGTGAGTCCGATGCGTCCGGTTGTGAAGGTTCTTCGTCGTTAAACAGCGATTTCAAGGGAGGCGGAGCCCCAGAGAAGAAGATACTTAAATCAGAAGAGTGCTCAGCAAAGGCTGGTTTCTAAAAGGTTAACAAATAGCAAAAAACATATTATCAGCATTTACTTATAGCAAAAAGAGATGTGATCTAATTTAAAACAAAAATTTTTTTCAGGTAGTTATGCGAGTACGCTATTCTCACACCTAATTAAGGAAAAATAACAAATATAGAAACTTCATTAGATTGTATATAAAAATTTACAGCCGCGGGTACAAACCAAATCAACGTAGACAAAGTTTTCTTTACTGCTTCTGCTGTTCGGGCTGTCTTTATGGGACGGATCTTCAGCGTCCTCGAATTGGTCATCGTCGGACAAAGCTACAACCTTCTCCTCTTCCTCCTGCAAATGAAATCGTAGAAGAACAATAATCAATATGCAATTTTGCTAAGAACACACCACGCGATCGAGGAGAATTGTCGCATACAAATTTAGACTACAATAAATCATAGATGTGATTCGTATCTTGTGCACGCAATCCGCAAATCCGTATAGCCCAATGGAGTTTATTCTTATTTTTATTCATTTCTAAAAGTAATTCGAGAGTACTTTTTATGTAGCTTACCGGTAATTCTTTACATTCAAAAAACACTCCATTAGATGACCCACACACCCACCTCGATTGGCTTCATCTCTTCGGGTGCGAGCAGAAGATTGCAAAACATGTCGCAAAGGTCTTCAGGCAAGTCCTGCCCATTTGAATCCTTGATACCACCATTTGTGTCGCGAGCTTCGGAAGCGAATGCACCAAATGGCGAAGATTCGTTGAGTCCCTTTTGACGGGCTGCTGTTGCTGGACTGCAAGGCGCACCAGCGAGGGACTTCGGACGCTCGGCGGGGTACTTTAGTGAACGACGACCCTTACCTCCTGGATTGCTCGTGTCGCCAAAAGCTCCATCAACGCGATCCTGCTCAGTTCCAATTTGATCGAAGTAGTTGGACTTGAGCATGGGCATTTCACTTGACTGCCTCTCCTTATCAGTCACCACTAAATGTGTGCGATACCTGGAACAGGGACACCGATGTCTGAGTTAGTCTAAAAGCCTTGCTCAACGTATGGATGCTGTATTACCTGGACGCAAGAAGCGCCTGTGAGGTTCTTTGCCAGAATTCGTCGGTTTCGTTGCATTAACTAACGAATTTCTTTTATATAAAATGTTGAACAAGAGGACCACACGGCGGAATAAAAGTGAGAAGGACAACAACGCAATGTGGTGATCTATGTCAAAGGACAGGCTACGAATAGCGGGGATGGTATTCTAATAGTGCTCTACAAACGACTCCCACGACACCTATTACAGATACTCACCTGACAGAGAGGCTCAGCGTTCCGAGGCTGGTGCCAACCTGCCCGATCGTCACAACACCCGATTTTTCCCCGCAAGTATTTTCCTGAAATGATTATTTTTTGTATACCAAGTTTCGCTTGATAACATTAAAAGGTTGAATACCTTTAGGAGGTCAATTTAAACCAATTTCTCAAGTACGCATCCTAAACTGCGCGACCACATGCTTGAAGACGTTCCGTTGGATCAGGTTTACATAAATTTACTAATAATAGAACATATTTTATTGACACTAGAACTTCAAGCTGTTTCCAAAAATACGCAATTGACTGCATTTTGGCCAGACAAAAAGAATTTCTTCGCCACGCTCCAGACAAAAACTTTCTTGTTGTTTACCATAATATTGGCCCAGTATCCTTGACTTCATCGGACACAAAAAATAATAGACCCATCTGCGTGCTCTCACACAGGGTATCCATAGATTAAGAAGAGGCTTATGTTAAAACTGGGGTCCATTTATTACGCTTACCTGCATTGGCCCCAAATAGAGCCGGTAGTGGAGGATAAACGTATCTACGTTCTGGGTTTGTGCTAGTCGGTAAGCTGGCACAACGCGAGTGATTGCAAGTAGGCTCTTCAGAAGGATGATCATCCGATTATAGTTATCGAAGACGGATTTTGGTGACTCCGTCTCTGGCAACAGGGCTTCATAAGGCACCATAGAACAACAACAACAATGGTACCAACGAGAATAACACATATTGGTTAACTTGTAAGCCGCAGTCGAGCATCCGAAACCCGCCATATGTACGGTGCAAGTCTTACTTTAGATGCATTTCGAACTTCCAAACGATATTGACCTTGCGTATAGTCTCTCATAGCTAAAAAGTGGTACCTTTTGTTCACGATGAGCAACATATAGTTAACTCGGTCGCCTTGGTTTAACCGCGTTATAAGATGAAGCAGCGGTAGTGTTTAAGAAAGATCTTGTACAAAATTCGTATGGTATACTTAGCACTTACCAAGTTCCCAGACTTCGAGCACCATACTTTCGCCTGCTGGCGTTCGTAAACTAAGTTCGACACATAAAGGGGTCCCAGAGAGCGACCTGTGTGGGGCATCTCCCAGTACGCGGCGTGTCTCCTCCGCTATGTCGGGAAAGTCTGGCACGTTTAGCTGGAACTACATGACGGCCCAATATGTACGAAAGTGTACAAAAATCAATTGCAAACGAAATCAAAAAAAGAATACGTTTTGTTACCAGTCTACAGCAGGCTAACACGTGTATGTATTGCTCAACGGGTACCAAATAATTACTTCAAAACAGAATAGTATTCACAATGTAAATAGAGCGTCGTGGTTTGATAAGATTCGCTCGTAAATAATAACATGAGTAAAAGTGCAGCCGCTGTAATATAGGTCGAGTAGAAATTCTTTGTATTTTCGTGTTTGGCGGAAGTGCTTCGAAAAAGTGATAACTTGGAACTGCTTCGGGGAGTTGTTTAAGTAAATCATATTTTCAGCATGACGTCCTCTCGGAACAACCTGTACACGTAAAAGTTCCTCTTTGTAACATATTATGTACCTTTAGCGGTATAGGGCATAGCTCTCAACAATCGGGAGATCGAAGTGGAGATAAACACAACTGTGACGATATAGCTAGGAGAATTCGAATAATTCCATCTCTATAAATTGGATCCGGGCAAAACTTGAGGGAACTTCTTCAAACGAAGATGACGTGATGTAGTATTGATATACAGGGCAAGCTCGGGCGCCTAGGAGAAATTTATAACATAACAGCGTAGCGCGGTCTCTACTGAGTGCGATTAGGCTGGCAAGAACAATATCTACACTCAATTAGTCAGTGAATCGCAGCACAGCATACAACCAGAAAATACGATGTAAGATTAACTAAAATCATACAATTAAATCCTAAACGGATTTCGCACTACACTATGTATTCCCCAGTTATCACTACCGAAAAAGGCATAGTCATCAGGCGTGCATATATATATATATATATATATATAT
>MNPL01004329.1:9673-21438 GCA_002081605.1 Tropilaelaps mercedesae
TCAAAGACAAGAGAAAGTAACTAAGGAGAAAAGAAATGGCGTCTACGCAGCAAAAAGGTAACAACAGTTAAGCTATAATAATGAGTAAAGTGTAAATACAGTAGTGACACAGTAGTGATTTACGTTGGCTTTCGTCGTGTCTGTGCTTCTCTGCCGTTTGTTACCAACGTTGCGCACGTACAGCTCCTCAGAGTCCAGTGACGAGCCGGCGGCAGTTTTTGTCAGCGAAGACGGTTAGGATGAACTCCGTGGATCTACCCGACGATAACGAGAAGTCTCTCAGCAGTGCATCCACATCTCCATGCCCGTCACCAGTAAGTTACTCGTTTCCTATAAGTGCAGCAACATAGAGATCGAGCAATCTCTGATAAGACCTTACCCAGCCGTGTGCAAGGTGAGGGCGTAATCTGGAAAACATTTGCAGGCGGCTGTTGTCGTTTCAGAATGGCGCTCATTTTTGACGCTAATCGTTGGTAGACGAAGGCTATATAAAATAGTGACTTGTTTCACTAGCCTCACGTTCTGTGCTATATCTTATACGCGTAGCTATGGTAGTTTTTCGGCTCCCCTGGGGTAGCGTTTGTTTGTGCTTTGTGTAACCTAGCTATCGACGAAGGAGCTTATCCTTTCAGTTGCTCCTTGCGCTGTCGTATCACGGATCAAGGAACACCAGATCCCAGATCTTTTTCTGGTAAGCTAACTCCCGTCTGTTCCTGATGACATGATTAACTCAGTGGAAAGCATGGATAACTTCACGCTGTGACCTGTTTTGCGAACCGTACTGACTTTATCTACGATGCAATACTAACTTCAGAAGGTCTGACCTGAAGAAGCGTTGATGCTTACCTCATTGTTAGCGTACGCAGTTCCTCTCACTTAATATCACGGTAATTTTTACTTCGAGAGTTCTGCGAAGTGGGTGACTAACTTTCTGTCAATGGTCCACATTGTGCTACGTGGGCAGCTCGAATCCAAAATACGAGGACGCAAAACATATATTGTCCGTCCTTTCTTTAAAATTATTAATGGCTTATCTATTCAGTGTGACCACTGGCTCTTAAAAAGACTCAATTCGTAAAGTTGATGGTCTCGATGGAGTATATGCTGGATATACGTCGACATATAAGCACGCTATTTAAACGCAATTTTAAACTACCATCTCCCTTATTTTTCTCTCTTTATCCTCAGCTAGCGAAGTTCGCTCTTTAAGCACTTATATAAACCCAGCCGACATGCATTGCGATAAATACGCACTTACTATAAACAGCCAGCGGCAAAATATGCTAATGTTGCATATTTGACAGGCTAAAGTTATAAATTTATAAGTGTTTTTCTTTTAAGCCTCCATCGATGTCTTGATACATTCGAATAATGTGATACAATGTTAATCAATCTCTCCGCCAGGAGTGAAATATTTGCCCTATGTCTATACGATCAGGCTATGTTAGGCCATGTAGCCTGACCGGTTCCATCGAAACATGTACTATGACAAAATATCCGCTTACTCTACTGCCGCACTCTGTACGTTTACAGAAGGCCCACCGACTACTACCTACAAATATCTACGTCGTACTTTACGGCTTCCGAAGTCGACATCAGGACGAACTTGACCTTAAGTGAGTACAGAAGGCAACGCACAAGCAATTTATGCAACTGCAGCTGTCGCTGGGAAAGCAACAATAATCAAAAGGCAGTAAAAATCTTATGAAGGTTTTTCTTCGTCGGGCAGGTTCTTAGATTCTCTTTCTCCGTCTGGTTCTAGACAAAAAGCTAGTTGTCATCCTTCTACTCGAAGTATTTTGCCAGAAAAAAAGACGATTAAGTTCTGTCCAGCTGGAACCGCCACGCACTGAGAGACCAAGTAGGAGAGAGAATGGGGGGGGGGCGAAGTAGAAGCGAGGTTGGATGTTATACTCTACACGTCTGAATGAACTTAATAACATCTATCGGATGGGCTACTTCTCGTAGAGCCGGCCATAGAAAGGAAAACATTCGCACTCTGGTAAATGTCTAAACGCCCTCCCGAGAAACGTTGCTTGAGAGAACAAGAAAAACTAAGCAGAAGATAGACTAGAAAAAATAAGGAAGGTAGTAGAAGACAGAGTTTTCTAATACGTTGACTGAACTGACTCTATTATTTAACGACTACCATATACAATGTAATAATGAATTGCTCATCCGGAATAACATGCGTCTATGTTTTAAACTTTTGCGGGCCTTTGTTGGCAAAAGATCATCTAGTTTGTTAATTGCCGCGTGAACATTGGAGTATTTTTCTGCCGTTTGAATACCGTCCAGCATTTTGAGATTGTGTTAACCAGTTAGTGTATGGAGTTTATGCTATAGGTTTTGCACATCAAATATACAAGCTTGACAAGCCGCATACTCTTAAGCTCATTCGTTATGCCCGATATACAGAGATTTCTAGGGATTGGGTGCTTCGCATTCAGACCGTACAGAAATCTTGATTATGAAGCGTTATTGCCTCGGTGTGTGTGTGGTATTTTACTGTGCATCATAGCTTCAGTTAAATTCACCATCTTGCGTCATAATATTTGATATAAATACCATTAACTTTAAAGCGGCGCTGTGCATAGCGCATGTACTTAGTCCCTAGGGAAGTAGTCAAGTGCGTACAAGATGAAATTGTAGGCAAGAAAACTAGTTTTAACTGTCTTGTATCTACAAATCAAACACCAATATTTGCTATGTCATATACGCGCGACACTTTTTAATACAGTCTCTATATTATTTAATATTAAATTTATTTGCAATATGCATATCATGCGCAATCCAAATAATGGCACTTGTCAGTTTCCATTTTTCCTTTACTACAGCTATATTTTACAGGGCGGGGGATACGCTGACTGTAATCGACACGTCGGATCCGGACTGGTGGCAAGGAAAGTGTATGGGTAAAGTAGGGTTCTTCCCCTCCAAGTACGTCGCGAAATTGCACCCTGGCGAGCGTACGTTACAAGTTGTGCATCCAATCCAGGTCGCCGAACAGCCTGGCACTGCAGGACCTGATAACCCCGGGGCTCCTGGAGCCTCCTATCCTCTTACCACCACGAAACTCGTCCGAGATCAGGTACGTACTCTATCCAAGAGTAAACAGCAACAGAAATCAGCTGCGCTGTTAGCCCAATAAATGCACCTCTTTGCACCAGAGATATCATTCTTGCCCATTAACAACTTCCATTCTGCACACAGTTTAAGCAAGGTGCTGTTTATTTCATCGTTGTTTACGTCACAGCAATCCTGAATATTTGGAACTTTTTTGGATTGCGGTCTTCTACCATTAGTTACCTACCTTCGCGCGCGCATAGTGCCTGTAATTTAGGCTTAGCTTATCAGGTATGGAGAGTCTAAACTTTTAAAATTTAAGTTGTTAGTTTCCGACAAACTTAAAATTGTCTTTTCTGAATAAATAAACAATATCTTCGGTATTGCCTCTTTATAGGTCCTGTTGTGTGATTTTTTTTAGGACGCTGTTTTTAGAACGGGGCGATAGTCTTAAAACTGCAATATTAAACAGGTTCTGTCTGACAAAAGGCACATATGAATTCTTGTTGATACAAACGGTGATCTGTACCGTGTCACGTCAGCCGCCCTCGTCAAGAAATATCTAATAACAAGGGCGTCACTTTTATTAGGCTTTCCAAATACCCATGTAAATCAACGAGGACCGTGGATGAATGTCGATGCGCTTTTCCAATTTTTCATTGTGCTATTATCCATTCGAGAAGATGTGGAACTTTTATATACATTGTTCAGGAAGCACAATGATCATATTGGCTTTTATTGTTTTTACGTGAGGTTGTTAGGTCCTGCTTTACACATCGCGCTTGTGTTGTATAGGGCGCTTATATCTGACAAGTGCCTTTAGAACATGTTTAATCATGTTTGTTCTATCCTTTGTTTCACTTGCTTTCAACGACTAGTCCATTAGGCGGCCTTTAAAATTGATAGGATGTGACCGTACCCAGTCCCGACTAAATTTGATGGTTTGCTTACCAAGCAGCATGCAATGCATGACACTGCTTTGCCATAAGCGCTTGTAATCCACTCGAACGGCACAAAATCGATTTATGGGACTGTGTGTTCCTGCCTTTCAACTAATGATGTTGCTATATTTGAGTTTCGAGGAGCAGAGACAGGTGGAAAATAACCGTTGTATAGAATCGTCGAGTAAATTATAAACATCGGTATACGAAGGGGCGGATGTACAAACGGGGCCTCGGACAAGAAGCGGTTGTACATGTAAACAAAATTGCAAGTGTCTTTTCATACATCTCTGAAACGACATTCTGCGTCGCCTGCGCAACTTGAAGGAGAGAGGAATTGATTTCCGAAAAACGTTAAGCAATAATTTTTTGGAAATAATTTCTGATAGAGGGTAAGGTAACCAAATTAATATTACGAAGTTATTCTGAAGTTAACTGGTAGAACCAGCACTGGCAGGCTGGTTTCTTAACATGCGCAACTTACTACAGCCTTTATGAATAGGATAGTAATGGAAATAACAATGCTGAACTCAGAACTCTATCTATATATTGGATTCGAGTACAATACCGATAGTGTAATGCACTTACTTGCATGTCTTTTCTGTTACAGATCGTGATTCAAGTGGGCGAGGAATTGGAAGGAGGCCGAGTCCTCGTCCGAACTGGAATGAATGACCGGGCGCTGCCTGTACCCCTTAAGTACCTGCAGGAGATTTAGAAAAGCAAAAAACAAGATGGAAAGAAAAAGCAACTGAGCAAGAAAGGATCGTCTCAACGGATCCATGGAAGGGCAACGAGATTACGACGAATTTATCTCCAGCGAAGGCCCTGTGGCTTCTGCGGTACAACACAGTTACCACTACTACTACTAATAATGCGCAAAACCTAGTTTGAGAAAGCAGTAGGCAAAACTAATGAAATCACGACGGAGCTTATGTGCGCACGCACATTAAGCATAAAAAATAACGAAATCGAACACATCAGCGGCGATCAATCAAAACACGGCTAAGCAAAACTCGGATACCTTTCAGACTTGAATAAGAAGTGTTTTCGACAAAAATTGACACAAAACTTTCAATGCCGTAAATATTTGTGGAAGTATATATACAGATAATCAGCGAAAACTACAACAGCGGATTAGAGTTAAAGATGCTAGCAATGACAACCACATTAACAGTAATTCAGAACTGTCAGATCCAAATAGCGGCGTACTAAAGGAATAACCGAACGAGACTACTCTTCATGTTGTTTATCTCCTTCGAAGCGACGGACACGAGACGCGTCCAGTTTATCCAATTGTACCTAAATGAACATAATGTCTGCATAATCGAAGTAGAAAATCTCCTGTTTCTAGTACAACTGGATAAACGCGGAGGCGAAACTGCAGAGGCAACGCATCGAGACTATATCGCGAAGAGCCGTTCTCCAGATCTTCGCACAAAGGCACGGCCGAAACATACCACTTGTGACTGTAAATTAAAGCCAAGCAAAGAAACGTAAACTATCCCCATTCTTTCGAAAAGAGTGCAAAGCTGATCTATTAAAAGCGACAAGAAACTGCACAATGTGGCACTGCACATTATATATTCAAAAGCAGGAGCAAGAATAGCGACCAACACTAATATTACGAGAAACACATAAGGTAGAGAAACCGGACAGAACATATATCCGCCACTCTATTCTAGCCTCGAGCAAAAGGTGTCATAGAAAGAGGGTTATAGACAAATAATTGTAAAGAAAGCAAGATGGGGTTATGCATGCGAAGATGCAAGAAGGAATATTATTATTCTGACTAGAAAGTAGAGGCAAGAAAAAGAAAGAGTATAAAATAATATGGGGATCACAACGAAAATGACAAAAACGAAATTTCGGAGGATATATTCCTTTCTGTACGTAAAAAAATTAAAGTCGAAACAATTCTGAATGACAACATAAAACCGTTCAAGCTACTAAGGACGACGATGACCGAAATTTATATATATATATATATATATGTATTGAACTTTATGCCCATGTTGTGATTCCACCTAAGCTTCCCTGTGCTCCAAGCAAAGAGATAAACAGGTATAAAGGTTTGATAGAGGTAGGCAAAAAGGTAGAGGGTCTTCAGATAGTTAAGAAAGGAAATAGGAAGAAACAACATGTGGTAGTCAAGTGAGTAGACAAACAACCGCGGAATGACGAAATCAACACCAGCAAGAGCTGGTTCTATGGAAAGGATGATAAGGATTGTCACGTTCACTACAGTTTACGCTGCTGACATCAATTTGCATTGGCACTTGAGAAATTGATAAACCCAACGCTATGCCTGATATCGAATATGATATATAACGAATTTATAGAACGATAGAACTGGATCATATTGAGCCAAAATAGAAAGAAAATGCCGGCCCGGATAGCCTTTATACGATGCTTAGGTCAACATGACAGGTATACAGAAATTCAATGTCAGGCCAGTGTCACAGCCTCATGGCTATAGGTTTCTTAACCTTTGCACCGAAAAGCTGCTTTATCCAGCTGCACTAGAGCATAACGTACATAAAGATGCACGCAATCGAACAGTGGAGTTCGGGCTACATGTGGACAAGGGGGAAGTGGATGTCGACACAGTCGCAAAAGACGGGTGCTAGGATGCTAAGGTGCGATTTGGGTTCTTTTCACAACTTCTGAGGGCTTCTTACTTCCAACCAAGGAATGTATTTTAATATGGGCTTCTCTACCAGTCTGCTGTTCTACTAAAGGTCGGCGCAAATGGGATATATTTCATATATGTTTATAGCGAATAGATGTGTTAGATATGAACGCGGTCGAAGCAAAACGGCATGTTGCTGCTATGATATACAAACGCAGATATGGAAATACGTACTTATATATGCTTATATAGAAAGAAACAACACCAAGTTAGAGGTTGAACGGAAATATTTCTTTGGCTCCGTTCCGTTCTGTGGTTCGTTATAGCTAAGCGGCACCTGTTTGATTGCTGCAGTAATTGACGTAGACTGTTTTTGGCATTATGACATAGACTGAAACTGGAAAATAGGAACAAGCGATAAATGATATATATATATATATACACTTAATATGACTGTAAAAAGGTTGTCCGTCTGTAGAGAGTTTAGGATTTTAGAGAAAATGCACCTAATGAAGTAATAACGGACAGCAAAGACAATTATTATGTTTCAAGAATTACACTGCATCAACACACATGCTTTAGGTGATTAAACTAGCGTCTGCGGCGCAGTATGGCTGAGTCTTTTGAAGTCAATGATGCCCAGCGTCACAAAGTTGACCGCGCTGAACAAAATTTTACGAGAATGATAATGAATCTAAAGAAAAAAACACTTCCTTTTTTACTATCATGTTGAAAAAGCAAAGGCGATGATAGAGAAGCTGACTTCAGCTATAGAGACATAAGCGAATATGATGACTGATAGATGAGACTGATTGATTATATCGTTCATAGCACTATCCTTGGCGATATCTATAAAATACGATGCGGAAGCACTGGAATAAGCTAACAAAGGCAGAAGCATTCTTGTTACTATTCTTTTTAAAATACCATTGAGTTTGAGAATTCCTAGTCATAATATAGAACGTGCTAAACTGGACCGCATGACAAACATCTTAACGACCAGACACCAAACAACCAAATTAATTAAAAGCGTTGGATTGCGGGGGCCGGCCAATCTCCAACTACAAAGAAGATTTGCCTAAATATATCGATGGAGGTGTCGAAAAAACAATTTCTGCTCGCTTGTTTGTTATAAAAGGAAATCGAGCTTGTAGCAACACACGCGGTCATATCGTTCTAGAGAATCGTAGAGGCATACACATTTTTAATGTTTGTTCTTTCAGGTTAACTCTCCTCTCTGTACTCTCAATGCCAAAGGTAAAAACGCGAAAAAATCTGATTGGAGGCTTTTCCTTGCTCCCACCTCAAGCACTGGCCCCCTCAGATTTACGATACACAAGTAGATACCACGATATACAGTCATTTCATATACAGTCATTAGTCTAGTAATGTCAAGGCGTTTGCATTACAGTATTACATACCATTGTTACACAGCGGCCTTTTAGCTTTCACTGGTGTCTTTACAATATAAACTTGTTTGTAGATGCATACGAACGTAACGCGTGGACACGGTCCTCACGTTACGACCTAGACATTTCCACCTGGGTTGTACTAGCTCACCTAAAAATCTCACCTTCACGAAACCGTGACGAGAAAATAGACACAAGAGGTCATACGAAAGGTTTTTGTGATATATCAGCAAGAGAACAAACAAACAGGTCAATAAAGCGACGAGAACGAGAATTCTAGTATATTGTAGAAGTGAGATACAGACGAAACGAATATTTGCATTCATTATTTATTCGCTACGATAGTATTTCTACGTTACGCTGTACGGTACTGGTAGCGCAGCCAGTAACGCTAGGATCTTTATCCACATTTGCGTAACCCTAGACGACCAGCAGCACAAAGGCTTTAATCCACGGATTATAAATTTGCGAAAGACCTGTGACAACGACATAACCTTACGTCGAATCATCGTCTACGAGGGTATTTGCGTCTTGGAGCACAAGACGTATCTATCTATATCGGAAGAAAGAACAACCCAAAATTGACATGGGCTACAAAACATTAGCTTAGTGAAAAACTAACAAGAAAAACCCAAATATATGCGAGCCGTCACACCCGTGCAGCAACGTCACAGGATAGCCTGGTCTCCAGAAGCACCCCACTCAGCAAAACCTGTAATTTTTATTCATCATACTATAAATATAGCTGTTACACTATTACACAGAACGACACGTTTGCTACAAGACTGATGATTATTTTTACTAGAACCCTTTGCATTTCATGAGTGGCTTTAAATTCATTCTTCTTGCCCTCTCATACACTCTCACAAAATTTCAAGCTACTTAGTCGAGCAAACGAGATATAATTACTTCTAGCACTGCTATCATTATCGTAGAATTTTGGTGTTGGGCCGGTTCTTTGATGATGCTTATAAGAAAAAAACAATTACTATTTGCCCCGAAGCTAGCGATACATCTCACTAGAAAAATTGTTATTGACCTTGGTCTGAAAATTCGTCTGCGCAACTCTCATCGAGAGCCGAAAACGTGATCTTCCTGTTTCCTGTATCCACGATATGAATGTCAAAACTTCAGTGACACTATGAGAAACAAAAGCAAAGTGTGAGTTTTTACCAGTAAGGTGGAATGTGTCGCCGTCTACGGCTGAAGCGAGAAATAGGCTGGTCACCAGTAGCTTGTTCGAAATGTTGCTGAGGGTCGACAGTTATAGCGAACTCTATATTGCAATTTGTCTTGACTCTTGACGCAGGCGTCAGTTGCCACTTCGACGTTTCGCGCAATGCTCATCCTAACCAGTCTATCCTAAAATGACAAAACACTACAAAACCCAACGAAGCCTTGCATCCGCCGTAACTGCTTCCGATCGAGGCAACGATCGATCAGGGGCACATCCACTCAGATATATGGCCAAAATACTGTTGCTAGCCGCAATGCCACCCATGGTCTACCTAAGTCGGTGCATTTTTCAGCGAGCCAAGCCGATAAGTAATGTTACGGCTACCGCATCATCCTGGAGCAGAAATAAAATTCGTGGACTGTAGCAACCCCATCCACATAACACCTGAAAAGAGCAAGAAATTCCAAGATCACGTCACCATCACCTATCGACGCCTACTTATCAGAGTCTACCAACAAGTATATTCCTTTGGTAAATTCGACAAATTTCATTGTCAGTTTCGCCACCGTTTTCAAACAAGGCATAGTAATGCATGGAAAGCGGATGCCGACTCCTTCATTCCACCATACACTACTCCTTAGCCTTTTTAATCCTAAATATCCTATGTACTGTATATACGAACAACCGCGGTACATGTGACGGATTGACATTCTACCAATAGCATAACACATACTGCGTTCTATATGATGAACATACTATAAGAATACGATGATATATCCTGTGGCCTAATATCTCTGATTGGTGTTCCATAGTAACGTTACTGAGTTAGATGCTCGTTGCTACGGTCAAATCAATCAGCGTTATACCGCTAAATTATCTAGGTTAATTGAGAAACTGGGCAGTATGTCGCTGGCCAGGTGCCGGCAGTGCCATACCGAGATAAGTGTTGGCATATGCCGAGAACTGACTCTTTAGCACACGAATAGGTATATCCTAAAAGTTATCACCTTATGTGTACAAATGCTCACCTAAAAGAATAACAAAAACATACAGCAACTAGAGGGCAGGAAAAGATATTAAAATATTTAAAATCACCAGCCTGCGTTAATTACGTGTACACATAAACAGTCTGTGAGTAGAGCACACGAGCATGCGAATAGATCGCAAACGTGATGAAATGCAACTTGAGAATCTTCTTTATGTAGGAAAGGTAGAAATTATCTCAAAATTTTGTGACAGATTGAAGAAGCTAAACATATTGTGACAGATAGCTTGAGAATAACAGGCATATAAATAAGCACATATGCATTGCACGTAGTATTTCATTGTCTCATGAATACAATCGTTGTGCTTAGTTGTAATATTAAGTGACTAATAATCCGACAGTATATATATATAAAACAAAACAGAGAGAAAGGTAAAGATCTTAAAAATATGTTCATAGCGAGTGTGGGTAATGGTTTTTTCAATAGAAGAGTCGTAATGCCGCGGTAACTTAAACTAGAAATTTTCTCGATATCGCTACGGGTAGATGAATAACCCTGGAATAAAGGCGGGCTATAGATAGGACAGGAATATAGGTATAGGGAAGAGTCAACGTCTATTTCTACAAAAACCTATAATTACCTGACCCTAACGTGTCTCGAGCTCGGTAAGTCGAATGCTTTTTCGAGTGTCACAATGATAAAGCAGGGGACCAAGAAAATGTGAATATGCTCTGCAACAAAATATTTTAGAGGTAAACTTTTTCCTTCTTCATTATGTACGCTAATATTTTTAAAGGTTATAGGAAATCTGCGAAAAAGACGGATCGACGATTTTCAATAATCGATTAAATATGACTTTGCTGGCCAAGGCGCCGTTAACAAAAGACTGAGGGGTAATACAAAAAATTTAGAGCGTTGTTAAACAACAAAGGTAAACGCAATTCTAGGAAAAGTTATACACTTAACACGCAAGAACAAGTTACTCAAATTGCTCGTGGTGGTTGTACATGGAAGGTGGATAAATAGACAAGTCCACGCAGTTTATATCACTGAACGTACAACAGTCAAACGCTTCATACCGTTGTTGAAGATCACAAGAAAGAGCCCTGATATTGTACCTATTAGTGCCCGTACCTCTCTAGTTGAACAAATAATGAGTCCTGTCAATGAAGCAAAATCGTGGTTCGATGAACCGTGTTCTCGCTGTGCCTACGAAATGCATTAGCAATATCAGTACTAATAACGAGCAGAATATCATAAAATTTTGGACAGAATCACAAACATGACACCAATAACAAAAACCGAGCTCATCGTGTTTCACAAGAAAATAATGTTCGATAAAAGCAAGGTGAAATCTCTATAAAAATTACCTTCGAATAGACAACCACATTTAAACAAACTAGGAGACCAATAATGATAAGCATTTTTTGTGGTACGAGAAAAATAAGATGGTGTGGGAGAAAGAAAACTAAGAAAAAGTCTCTATATATATCTATATATATATATACCTATATATATATATATATATATCTATATATAGATATATATATATAT
>MNPL01004330.1:0-24789 GCA_002081605.1 Tropilaelaps mercedesae
ATATATATATATATATATATATATATATCTGTGTATATACATGCTAAAGAATTTATATATATATATATATATATATATGTGTATATACATGCTAAAGAATTTCCGATCTTATCGGGCGTATCGAGTTATCAATACAAAGTTTGAAGAATAAAATAGATGGGCCCGTTCGACATATATATTTCTATATCTCCAAGATATACAAGCCAAGAAACTCGTGAGCGCTCATTTCGGCCGTATTTCAACAGTAATCGATTGTTGTATTCTATTAGTCAAAAAACAGTAGTTGATTGTATAGATATGACATCTTGTTGAGCGCATTTTAATCGTACGTACGAATTACCAGATCCACCATACGCGCAACTTGTTTAATTTGAGTATTCTGATTTTCTTAGCAAATTAGAGCTTGAAAATGAAAATTTCACCCTGTTGTTGTCACGGTGTTGAACGATCGAGAGTAGCCGCAACATTTGTAGCGAATATCATACGAGTAGGATAATAGGGTGGCATGCTATGTGGTGGGGCGACTAAAGCACTGTGAGCATTGAACACACATGACCCACACGGGGCGTATGCAAGTGTTCTACCTAAATTCGCAAGAAGACGAGCGACTTAACGTTTTTCTATTTGTTTGTAAATGAATCGCCTGTAAAGCGAAAATGCCAATGCCATGTCCACGACTCTCTGCAATGTCTTTATCCAATAAAAGTGGCTAGTTTTCGAAGTCGTACAAATTAAACCAGTTCTATATACAGCGCAAACGTTCAGACGTTTCTGTCTTGTGGCGACGGATCGATTCGGATAGGCTCATTTTATTTTAAGCTGCCTCTACAATACGTAGGCACAGAATGACATGTTATGCTCAGACATTCCCTGCTCATTCCATCACCGATCCTCCAAATGTAGTATACTTATTCAGCTATAGCATGCCTGATTTGAAGGGGTACATTGACCTATATCGGTCACAGACAGCGTGACTAGTGCAGAGAACAAATACCAGTAGCAAAGTGCGGCGACAGGCCACCAGAAGAAGCACAGGCTATCACAAGAAGAGAGAAAATGGATACACATCACCATCAACAGCCGCGTTGGCTGTGGTTTCCGCTGCAACACTGTTTTTGCACTGTTTGTTCAGTAATTGTACCTTCTTTGCTGTAGCAATGCTTTCTCACAAACTCTCCACTGACCCTGTGCCTTCCACGCCCGCACTCAACGACGACCCTCCATCCCTCGCTTCGAGAGACCTGCCATCGGCCGAAGACCTGTCTGCAAACCCACTGCATTCGAAGCGAGGTAAAGCCTATCGCTCGCTGTTTGCTGAGAGAAGGAGAAATTCCTCGATAGGCTGAGTTGTTGTTTATTTTAGTGGGTCTGTCGCGGCCACTATTATCTTCTTCGTTCCTTTCAGTCTCGATATAGAGCCTGTTGTTGTGGTTCCCGCGTCCACTTAGGGCTGGACCGAAGATCACAGGCGTAGGTAAATGATTAGATCCTGCTTATTTTCGCGGTGCTTTAGTCTGTAGTCAGAGTTTCAGCCAAGGGTCGACTTAAACAATCTCGGTTTTTGTCGGTAAGTTAGAAATGTACACATGTATATCACGCGAAGATTAACAAAGACGACCGTGTGAGCCGCAAATAGATCCAAAAATAGCATATCCTGTAAAGCTAAAAAGTGGCTACGTCCATGCTCACATCTGACGGTGTCGTCTTTTGTTTCGTTTCGAAGTAATATACATGTTTCTTGTACTGATGTACGGATCATTCAAGCAAAAAACTAGTGTTGATGACGTGAGTAAACGTGGACACTGATTCTCTTCTCTTTTATTTTCGATGGCGTTATAACCGGCCTGAGCGTCGTGACAGGTTAGCAGAGCAGGCAAAAAACGCAATGCGTTCATCACTCTGTCTTGTTAGCAAGACCTCAAGGCAGACCCGGGACAGGAATTGAAAGTCCATCGAGCTGAAATTAATATATGGGACCAGGAAGGATGCATTTCACTGCAATACCATTACTGGTAACCAAACTTATTTTTTAGCGCTGACTATCAGCCAAGATTTAACGTCCACGGTAGCAGTTTTTGTATTGCTTCGTAAGATGGACCCCATATAAATGTAAATGTGCACCGGCGCGGATTGAACCCGTGCGCCTACGTGTCTTCTTCTGTCGCAAGGCGCATACGAATGCATTAAGCCATCGATCTCGACAATCCAACGCGTCCAGTGCACGGAATCTTACAGAATGTTTGCAATTTAACGTTGGTACTTACTTATACAGTCAGTTTACACACTCGTACTACAAACAGCACATCGAGGTCATAATGGACACCGATTTCAGCCCAATTCTCGATCAAAAGTAGCATTCGTTTTACTGGAAATACAGGCGAAGTGTTTTTAACCCAAATTACGACTAATGCGTCAATATGCATGTATATGATAAGCAAAAGCTCCCTATTTAAATAAGTACAGTTACTTTCTTTTCTAGCATCTAGGTACTCCTTATTGGAACGCCTCTAAGACAAAATATGTCGTTTACGTGTATAAAAGCAGTGTTAATAACCTGCTTCGCATGTACAACGTAGATTATGCATGAATATGCTTATAGGAAATTAACGACTTACATTAGGGCATACAATGTATCGTTTAGTAGAAAAACAAGGCAGCTAACCGCCGCATCTTGTAAACTTTCGGTAGCTATTCAACAAGGCATAACAACTTGTTGCACCGAAGACAAAAGTTCGAAGTTCGTTTCGGGACCACGCGCACACGTCATAGAAGAAATTACCTTGTCCGCTTTGCTGCAAAAACGGGCAAAATATGAAGCATCAAGGGAAGTCCACAAGTATATGAATAGCGTAAATAATATATATATATATATATTTATATATATGTTATTTAGGTCCACTTTATCAAGCTGACAGGAAGATTTTGGTGCCTGGTAGCATAATGATTTACATGGTAACTTTGCATGAGTAAATAAACCTGAAACACAATCCACGTAAACGTACGGCTTTCCCTCGGAGAGCCCACAAGAACTCAATTTGAAGAACTTTTTCGGTGTTCATGATTTAGTTTATTCTTACGTGATTAATTAACGCTTGTCGCAAGGAAATGTATACACATAGCGAAAGATATGTCAACTATGAAATAAATGACATTCAGATTTGGTCGCATTACAGGAATCCCTTTTTTGCGAATTGTTCCAGCAGTTTCAAGCGGGTTCTTAAGCTAGGGACTAATTTATTATCGTTAGGTATTATAGCAGACATACGTTCACTGCACGATTCTGGATCACTGCCCCGATTTTTGAACTAATACCTAAGTTATATCAAATTTTGCTTGGTACCACAAGAAGATATATCAAAGGCAAAAATGCCAGCGACACTCTCGAAGCACATGTCGTGCTTTGCAAGGAACTATGTACAACACATCCACTTAGACCCGCACCGTGCTACAAAAGGACGCTTTGATGCTATTCTTAACCTCCGCGCGAGTCAACTAAAGGCAATCTAGATCAATCATCACTAGAATGAGAATGAGTGGTCTCTTTAAAAAAAACGACCTCCACTGCATGAATCCTATGGCACCAATCCTGATACGATATATTTCCACGTGAGGCAATAGCCCATACAAAATAGTAGGTAAAACCTTTAAATAAAATGCACCATTTAAAATTTCAGTTCTAATTATGTTCTATAAAATCTACAATCTAAAACGGTTGTAAAAATTTTAATCCTCGGTGCTTAATCGCCTAAGTGTCGCGTTGGAACGTTGTGCGATCTCGGAAATTTGCATTCAGGTGGCTCAGTTTTGCCGAGAGACGAATCAGAAGACGTGGTTTTGTACGATTTCTCGTATGCATATACATACGCCATAGCACAAAACTTGAGCCAGCATTTCTCGCGAACAATGATTATCGACAGTTTGTTTCTCAAATGTTATGTAACACGTGGCCTTTCTTTTACTTTTCACGTGATAATTAAAATCTTTGTGTCCTATATTTTTGGCAATTTGATAACAAAACAAAGAACGATAAAACGTCGAATTCATTTTTTCAGTGGCTTTATGCGCTCGATGGCGTCATAAATCAATCACGTATTAAGGATGCTGGGCTACTACAGGTTTGATAGCTTGTTAATAACCTTGTGGATAATTATAATAAGCAAGAAGCGTGGAAAAATACTCCTTTAGAGTGGTGCACATTTTCTTTAACGTAGCACAGATAATATTCACAGTTTACGTTACTTAACATAGGTCTGCATTAGTAATACGAATCACTTGTTGTCATCCAAGATCTAAATAAGAGAAAAATATTTCGGTGGACTAGCGAAGCTGCGTAGTATTTCGCAGCTAGCAGCGACGCTTTACAACAATTATTTGTGTTTTCCTCAGTTTTTCGTGGCGTTCAAAGAAGAGCACAAAATTCGATGTTATCTTCGAGATTTTCTGCGTCTGAAGACTGTCTGAATGCCAATAGGTGCCTCTTGGGCCAATCAAAATGCGACTTCTGGTTGTGGGCAAAATGACAATCATTTCGAAAATCAGGCACGGCGACTGGTGCGATTTCAATATTCGTACGAGTTTATAAGCAAACAGCGATGCGGGGAAGGTCTTTGGGATTCAATCTTAATTTAAGCATTGTACGTAACGCTTAGCAGCTTCGCATTCAAAACAGAAAATTCAGACCGCTGTCCTCTGTTGTTTCCGTTATAGAACAAATTATGAAATTTAGTTGAAATCTTAGACAGCAAATTGAATAAAACTGAAATTTATCATCGAGCCATAGAGGGGGCTTAATGAACAACCAACAATAATAGGAGCTGATTGATGCGTCAGGGACAACGTCACCATTGTGCTGTGTCGTTGCGATACTTCTCGTTCAATCGCAGGATAAGTGGCACGCATTCAATAAAAAGGACTTCTTCCATAATCGGACTAGATAGAAACGATAACGTCGTGTAAATACTATGGAGTCCCGCCTGCATTCGTCATTTCTAAATAGATCTTCTTCCCACACCGCTTGTTAAAATGCGTTGTTAAATAGCCATCGAGCTTCATGTGCTTCTTTCTTCTACGGCTGCACCTTCGGCATGTAAGTACATACTTGATAGTAAATTTAATAATGAAGGACCTTCACCGACCTGCCAAACGCTTCTATATCGAGTTATTGCCGCTGGTTGTGAGAAGCCAGTGCAATATCCCCGTCTCCAGCTAGCCTTAACGCTTTTCTGTAATATCTTATAGCAGACAAATAACAAATCGAGAATAAAGCAAATAGACTACACTGACCGCTTTCTCACGACTACGGCCATTACGTTTATTTAATTATCAAAAACTAGAGATACACGTCTAAACGGAAATGAAATTTTTCATTTCCGAATATTTCTGAGCTTAAATCTCATATGTGCTATAATACTATGCAAAACAACTGTGAGTCAATCCACAAACATCACACTATGATCGAATTGTGTTGCATCTGCAGATCTTGGTCTTATGGAAAGTACTGCCTTTTTATAATATGGAATTAGTGATATAAAGTTAATCAATCTATAGAAACAACCCTCAAAAATAAATCTATAAAGGTTGTATGTCCGTACTGTAAGCCTAATTTGGGATCAATCGATTTAAAAACTAAGCGAAAGAATTATAAGTGCTGTGGTCTTATCAAAATATATGTTTGGCGCTTCCATTAATATACTTCACGATCCTACTTCCTCCGGGAGGCAACTATACTAGTTCTGTGTGCGTCACGTACTCCACCTAATGTCTGTTGTTCGACCTACGAAAATAACTGCATTCATGTTGATAGGGAGGGGCATAGTAATACTGACATAAGGGAGTACCTCAACTGTTGTATTAACGAGCTGTTACAAGCATAATGTATTTCCTTTAATTTCCAATCACTAGCCAAGCCCAGTAATGTACTTCTCAGCCTAAAGATAGCCTATGACATGATCATAATGCCACTATGATATTATCACTTGGTTGTATGACTATGTCGCAGACACTGAGTTATCTTTGAACGCCCACTACTGCTTTCTTTCAGGCAATTTCGCGGACCAGAAGGCGGACGTGTATAAATATAGTTTGTACAACCCTAACATACTGTGTCGTTGTAGTACCCAATGCCATCGATAAAACGACCGTTGATTTGTAAAAAAAAATGCCTTATTGCGTTTTGTATGTTGTTGAATCAGATATTTGTGATACTGCATGTAGGCCGCAAAAGATTAAAAATTGCTCCAGTTTTATGAATTGTTTACACAACACAATTGAGTTCATATCTATATACGCGGGGATATAAATCACTTAAAGTAAATTGGTATCATATCACTGCTAGAAATGATAACTCCTATAAAGACGAGATCACACACGATAAGAGAATCGTTTCCCTGTATATTTAGGGTCTTGATCGTGTCGCCTATCCATAAGAAAGAAGATGAGTCACTTGTTGATAAATGCCGCCTAAGGCTCCATTGCGTGCACTGTTTAAAAAAAAACCATTATAGCCCACATTGTAAAGTTTTCAACAAAATAATTGAACTTTTTCCAATATGAGTACACGATTCGTAAATCCATAAAGACATAGCTTATTTAGGTGGTTAATGACTGGACACTATTTTACAACCAAAGTTTTACTTATATATAATTTTTCCAAGACATCTTATCATGTCAAGCATGCCCTCATTTGCAAACGTAAGGGTGGCTTGAATGTCGCACGACGGGCTGGATTCCTATTTATCTCGTAGAAATCGATGGTTTTAAGTCAGAATAAACGGACAATTGGAATCCTAATGAGGCATGCCTATTAAATGTACCTCAAGGCTCCTGCTTAGCCTACTATTCTCCACTGCCTGTTTTC
Source organism: Tropilaelaps mercedesae (assembly GCA_002081605.1). Lineage (NCBI taxonomy): Eukaryota > Metazoa > Arthropoda > Arachnida > Mesostigmata > Laelapidae > Tropilaelaps > Tropilaelaps mercedesae. Next base: position 6,857 of record MNPL01004330.1, read on the forward strand.
TTGAATAAGGAATGCAATTTGTCCTGAAGTCTAGCAAAAAATTTATGCGGACGATTTTAGGTTGTACACCTTTGAGATAATGCGGTTGGCCGTGAGGTCTTTCGAATGACGTTAACCGCTCTATAAATTAATGTTAGGCCAATGATATGCAGATTTGTATACAAAAGTGCATTATCATCCTCATAACACCATTCACATATTTAGGTGTTTCTACCTAGGCGCATCTAAGCATAGTAATTTGTGCAGTTTAGTCACTGATATTTTTTACAATGTTTTCATTCTCATGGAACATAATGGTGCGGAAACTTAGAATTATCATAACATAAATATAAATGCTTGTAATGACAGCAATTATAGTACTACTTAAATATCAATCAATCATATACACACAGAAATTGTCTTTACATCATAAGACGCAGCGCTAACATTAACTTTGATCCAATTCGAGCTACTCATCTTTTCTCGGCTATATTTCCGTATAAGTATTTCATTTGTTTTTTTTAATTTTACACATGTACACGTTCTTCCATTTATTTCCTCGTAGCTTTGTCACATCTCTTTAGACACATTTTCTCAAAACAGGAGAGTTTCACAACGTGGTAGCACGAGAATTACACGGTGTCTTTGACTCTTCACAGAAAAACGTTCCAATAACCCACTCATCTCCTTGCGTCACTATCAACGTTGACGAAGCGAAAGGGCAAAATTCAACCCCCAAGAAATATTAAGGTTTAATTACAGCGCGCCGTAGCAAAGCAAGAACAGACAAGTCCAACGTGGAAGCGACATACTGGAAAAAAAGCAGCACTACAGCAGCAAATCTCAGTTTTTCTTACACATAGTTGCGCCTTTAAATTCGACAGTGTACGAGTGAAATCCAATCTTATGTCCAGTGGGTCGCCGTTTAAGTTCGATCTGTGCCTTTTTGTCGATCTCTCTCGAAGAAGTAGTGATAACATTCGCTGTGTTCGTTGCAGAATTTCCTGTGACCAGTGAGGTCTCTCTGAAGGAGAATTATAGGGGAATAGTAGATCGCAAGAGTCGAAGGTTCAATACCGACAATGTACCAACATGAGACGTAGTGCTCCCCTTTAGTTTGCCTTTTGCTGAGTGATAATTTAATAACAATTTTTAAGCCGTGGAATTCATCATAAAATGCTTTTATGGGGTAAACTACTTAGCTGATAGCTATCTACCAAAAGACATTTTGCTAGAACCCTACGACTTGGTCACTCGAACTGCGTCATTTTAACAGCAATAAATGAGCTACATTTCGACGACGTGTCAAACGTTGAAGACAGCTTCCGAACTCAATTTAGCAGCGGCTGAAATTTGTAGAAGACTAATGGAGTATTGACGACCTTCAGTTTCGTTAGAGGCGTGAAGAGTTTCTACTACGGTAAAAAACAAAAGCTAACTTGTTCAATAAAGTGGGCTTGACGCCTTATCACAAATATTTTCGTTAGTCTGTACACCTCAATGTTGTTTTCTATGTCTTGAAATGGTGTAAGTTTCGTAAAATTCTGCCAACGTATTAATCTACAAGCTGCTTGTATCCAAATAGGACAAGATAGAGCATGGAATTGATTTCTTGAGTATTTATTCTGCATGTCTTTAAACAACTTGTGCGATTTAAAATGAGCATTTGATATCCTATCTACGAGAATTTGGCTGCATAATGCACGATACGGATTGAAGTGGCTGATGCAAGTACCTAATTATATCTTTTGTAGTATTTTACCTAACGTTTTTACTAGCCTAGCTCCAAATAAATCTTCAAATGGATATTGCAATATGAATGGCTGTAAGAAACGAAATCCCTTTGATCTTTTTGCCTGTGACGCTCTTAGCCTTTCTTTGAGGATGGAATGCATCCGTACCCAGAAGGTTTAGGTGAAAATTGACATGAAACTTTGCACCAATAAATTTTCACCTGCGAAAGGAAATGCTAGCCTGCTGTAGCAGGTAATTTGTATCTAGCACACGGACTTTTGGCAAAGCCCTCAATAACCGCCTTACCATACCATAATTTATTTCGTTATTAAGAATTATTGCATAATTCAAGTGCACAGGTTCGATCCCCGCCGTTGCACATTTACATTTATGGGGTCCGTTTTACGAAGTAATGCAACAAGCGATACCGTGGACGTTAAATGTAAACTGATGGTCAGCCTTAAAGATATATACCATAGTTTATATAATTACACTAGTTATCATTACAGTATTTTTATGCAGGATAACATTTCTACTTGGATATCACATTGAAACACTTAAATAGCTCTTCTAAGCATAACCAATGTGAACTAACGACGTATGTATGTGCTTGAAAGCCCTGTTTGCCACGGGACAAACCTGAACCCCAGGCAGCAGGGAGCTCCGCAGACAACACCGAAGTGCTGCTAACTTCGCGGAGCCGGGGAGCCAATAGACCTTGGTTCGACCTTGGTTGAAACCTAAGGTTAATAGCTGCAGCCCTCTCATGGGCCAAGGTAGGGCGGCCAGCCTTCAGAGCTGACTACCGGGATACCTTACACCTTGCCGTACCGCCTGCAGTGGACGAGTTGTTTTTGGAGGAGTACAGAGTGACCGACTGCTTGATGACGCAGCGATCAAAATATGTACCCTCCAGTTTAAACATACACTTGCACAAATATTATGTTGGCCGTACACGAATAATCAAAGTATGCACATACAAATGCTTTTAAATGTATGTAAACTCGACATAAACAAATGCGCACAGAATCGTGGATCCATAAGCTTTTTCAATACATTACCGCATGTTTCTTATTACTACACTCCTACTCCAAGGGACAAAGGGACACCGCTGGCAACAAAGTGATTTTTTTTATATCTACGTCTTTCTGTCTTTGTTTTTGCGTTTTGTTTACTCCGTGTCCTCTTATTGATCTAAGTGAGCGAGGGTATATCTCGAGCGGATCATTGGAATTAGATCATTTGTTTTTTGAAGATTGTCTCATTAACAAAGATATCAATGAAGGCGACAAGGATTGGCAAATATCAGATAAACTTCACTCTTTCTCTCTGGCGATCGGTGTCCAAAGCCAGTTGTTTCCCTCTCTATTGATGGTATCTACGGTCTATCATTTACCATTGATTTTGTTCGTTTTAGACGTAGGCGAAAACAAGTTTCGCTCTGCAAGATTTCCGGATTCTTCTCTTTTCACGCTGGGTTGGGCTCATCTTTGGCCAATAATGGAATAGCACAGTGCCAATCACCTAGTAACATGTGTCAGATAGAGCTGTGAGCATGGCCTATGAACTTAGTTGGGAGCTAGAACGTCCGTGTGTTCGGACTGGCACCCAGTCGTAATAATTATTCATCATTTTTTCTCCTTTTTTGTTTTCCCAAAAACCTCAAGGAGATGCGCATAAGAAAACAATGCCATGGAACAACTTTATTTTGTATTTATTCTCTATTTCGCATCTTTTATGGCTTACTCGGATTAGAATTCCTTAGCACTACAGAACTAACGTAACAAAAAGCTCGAACTCTTTTCTCGAGCCTATTAGTAATGACGCTTTATTGAAGTCTTAATGCACAAATTCTAATTTGACTCTCTGCTATTCGATATACGATACCCTGTCCTAAATGTTTTCTTAAGCAGGATTTATGTGTTATAAGTATTTTTATGTGCCTACTATAAAGATGATTGCTGTCGGGAGTAGCAAGCATCTATTTGTGGTAAAAGAGAAAGACGCATTTGATTTAAACATTAAAGGTTGAGATTCATTCTACGATTGCCACATCATCGGCAATGCACAACCCACAAATGCATACAGGTTTGTGCATACAGATCTGCTTTCCTCTGTTCCTTTACATGATATAACAATATTTGCATTTGGTGATAGTACAAATCAAGGTCATATAAAACATCAACAATTACAATCCACGACAAATAACAATGACCGATGCAGGAAACCATAGAAGCCATTTTGGCCAAGTATAACTCTGTTGACACAGACGCACAACGCTTTTAACAGCATATCAAAATGCCAACAACCACAATAGAATTTCTTTCTCTGTATTTTTTTGTTTGGCGGCTGATGAATGAAAGGACTGCTTATGGCTAACATAATGGGGCTTCTAGGGATAGGCAGGGCAAAATAGAGACTGCGAGAACTACAGGGGAAACCACGTGGAAAAATGGTTAATGGGAGAGCGTGGGTTTCTGGACAATGACGCAGTGACCTGACACGGGTTGACCATGCTGATTTAGCGGCCGTCCATTCAGTTCGTCCATTAAACAAATAAATAAGATTACCGCGAAGGCAACATCAGAAATGACTAATGGTAAAACAGAAACATAACATTATCAGCAATAGTTGCCTTCCTACTGAGTAGCGTTTGCCAAGCCAAGCTCCAAAATGCACCCGCTTACTGATAACGTCTCTATCGTTCCTCCGCTGCCGGCGATGAACATTTAGTTGCCCTCTTGTACCATCTTTCGAAAACATCCAGAGAAGAGCAAGACTCGAGTATATTTCTCCGTATTTTTCTCCCTACTATCTGTACTACCCCTAAGTGAATGTTGAAAAGGTTCCGAATTGCTAAAGACAGGGCACTGGTGTTTGCTTGTCTTAACTGCGCAACTTTGTTTTATGCACTCTATACGTGTATGACTCTAAAGCAAAGCCCAATAGACGTGTAGAACCTGTTCAAAGCGATGAAGCGATGATTTTTGGTATGATCTTCCAATAAATTAGTATATTTTAAAGCCGTGCACAATGCTTATTTGGTTAATATACATTCATTATAGTTCTAGCTATCAGCTGTGCGTGTCTGCAAGCAACTTCTTGCTTCGACCCAAAACAATAATATTCTTGATTGGTAAGCGACTTCTAAATTCATAGTTATTTAGCTTTAGCTTATGTCGTTTAATTAACAGTAATTTACTGTGTCTCTAAGTCATAAAGTTATAGTGGGCTCACCAGTTTTTTTCATTAATAAACCTTGAACAAAAGAAGTTAATGATTAAAACAGATTTAAACAATGAATCGCTTATTTAACCAACAGCTGAAACATATAAATCTGTGCTTTGATGTCCAATAGTTTTAACAGAACGTGAATAATTATTCACTTGTATCTTTCACTCGGTGACGACTAAATTAGGCTTTTTTGGTCGTTAACAATGCATGAAGTTGTTGAGACATTTGAAAATCTGTAGGGCTGCGACTATACAGCAACGGGCAAGCCTGATCAAGCGGCAATAGCGTAAACAGCGCAAAGCAAGCAGTCGTCGTGGAACTTGGCGACTAAAGGGCTCGCATAGGAGGGCCGCGTTTGGGCGTAGACGGGCTGAGTCCCTCTTGTCGGATCTCAGTGTATGGGATGAACCTTGTATGGCACTGGGGAGGAACCTTGCTAATTGCTTCAGCTGAGCCGCACAAAGTGCGTCATCCACATCAGGTCTCACATCACAGGCGATGCAGAGGCCCAACACGACGTGCGGTCTGACGAGGTGGGTACAAAGATCTGCGTGGTAGCGCACGGTAGCTGATAGTATATAATCTTGTGCATACCGGTAGTATACGGCGCAGATACAATACTATTCTATCCCAAATGAGTCTTTACAAAAGATGCCTGAACTCCAGTCGCCAGAGTAACACAGAGCGCACATCCGCGCTAACACCAGCGAAGAGGATAAATCCCGCAAAAAATTGTAGAGAACGCTTCATTCAATTTCTGGAGTCGTTGTAGAAGCTTCTTTATCACAATTATCATTATTCCAATGAATACGACTTCACATTGAACTACACTGCCATTTCAGCCAGGTGTATTCAAATATTCACCTGTGTGTAAAAGCATACATCCACAGCCAGAATGTACCACGCATAAACTTAGATAGATTTAACTTGTTTATCGTATTAAGGCACCGGTTACAGGATTTACAGATGTAAAAAACTTGCACCAAAACTTTCTAAAGTTTGGCATTCCAGACATGACAACCGATTTATGTAGGGCCAAAATCTGCGTGACCTTTTCTGTCGTCAAAATGACGAAGCTCATCAGTAATAGTCGGAATTTGCAAATTCACTTTTGAGTAGCACCACTGAAATTCAGCACCTTATTATTCAACATAGTATAAATCTATGTTAAAAAAATATTATCTTGATTAACAAAGCGCCTGAAGTAGTAATCATCGTAAATGCGTTGATCAATGAGCAAATTAGTTAAGGCATTTTAACTAAGGCATTTTGAAGTACAATTCTATCCCTCATATCCTAGTTAACCAAAATATCGCGAATTCGAAGTTGTCTTCACAAAAAATTGTTGGCAATTGTTAATATGAATGCTTTGAATGATGTTGTCCACTAGCGCGTACTGAGATAAAACTTGTATATCTGCCTCTCTAAGCTCAAAACCCATGAAAATGAATCATTTTCACATATAAAATTAACTAACACTATATGCGCTTGCTTTATCTTTCTTCTGGTGGGTGCGTTGCCTCAACCACCTGTCTTTCTTTGTAAAAAAAGGCGAAGATGGCGCAATTTACTCAGTAAATGTTTAATGATAATAAGCTCACGTAAAGGTCGAGCTAAGTGGCTTGCTGCATTCGCGTGCGCCTTGTGATTGGAGGAGACACGTGGGTGCACGGGTATGTTCCCCGCCGTTGCACATGGACATTTATGAGGTCTGTATTACGAAATAATGCAATAAACGGTACCATGGACGTTAAACGTTGGTTGAGTGAAAACCCTAAAAATATTAAGGTGTAGGCGTACAGTTGATGTCTAATAGCGTATATACATGAACAGTCGTGTCCGAAGTTTAGTAAAAAAGTAAACGAGAGCTACCAACTACTTGTTATGATATACCGCTATTTGACGATTGGTCTTTTTATAGAATGAGATATTAACCTGGGCGAAACGGTATGTGAAAACAGAATCAGGAAAAGCTAAATTATAACCGGGGAAATATTGAATCTGTGAACTACACATCGAATAGCTATGCCGTAGTAATTTTCTTAATGCAATCGTTTGTAATGAAGCAATTATTATATAGAGACAAAATAACATGGGTAGAGTGTGTCAGGTTTTGAAGACACCTAAGCGATTTTAGCCAAAAGCCCGAAAAGCGAAATATCGTTGCATATTTATAACTATGGTGTCCATTTTATGGAACAATGCCAAAGTAATACCATGGACATTAAATGCTGGTTGATCTACACATTTCGTACCCATTAGCTTATAACGAAGAGATGACTTATTTAGAACTTTGATACTCGTGATCCTTATCGTCGCTATGGAAAATAATCTTTTTGGGTGAAAATTGATTTTTTTAAGTATGACCTAATAAGGATATACTAATAAGTACATTTAATAACAAATAGTACATTTATCGACAATTGCAATATTAAAAATTGCTACAACCGCATATCTTATGAAAACAGGTTTGAATACAATAGATGGATAAAATGTTAAAAACCTTGCTGCCAAAGCAATTTGCGCCTCACGTGGACATCCTGCATAAGGTACCTAACAGAAGTGGATAAAATGTTAAAACCTTGCTGCCAAAGCAATTTGCGCTTCATGTGGGCATCTTGCATAAGGTACCTAACAGAAGCGATTAATAAGGAACGTGAAGAAAAAGTGAATCCACAGCTCATACATTTTCAAGGCTGGGTCAAAACATCAAAAATCTCTATATCTGCAGATTGCAGTACCGATCAAGCCACCAGTGCCAAATAAATCAAGGTTTGGCCTGGATATTCTACATTTGCGCCTGAATATTTTAAATTTCGCCTACAGAGGTATTAATCTCTTTGAAGTATGCTTATTTTTTAAGACGATTTATACATTGCACTGCGTTTAATAATTGAGAACTACGTTTAAAGTAAAAATGCATTAATATAAAAAGCATCAACTGATCAGATCAACACAACTGAATTTTTAACGCCACAAAAAAATTTGTCCAATCGTTCTATTCAAATAAACTTGAACCTGCGGTAAACGTGTTATTAACTAAATCACAGTGTTCACTTGTTGTAATGTGTATGAGCTGTGACGAACTTAATGTATGTTAAGGTAACCTATTGAAGTAATTACGCACTAGAAATTCATTTTTATGTGTACGCTTCTGTGTATTCTTTAAAGCTACTGGAGATCGATTGTGTGCATAATAAAGACTGGATTAAAATTTTTCTTTGTCATTGAAATATTTTAAATTATCGTATGTTACCGCATGTTTCAACGAAAATGTTGCATGACTTTCATTCCTCAAAATGGGTTTTTTGATGATATCGGTTTTTGTAATCGTCAAAAAAATTAGCTACAATAGGGTGCCACACGATAAGCTTAAAAATTATCGTTAATGCACTACAGAGTGCATTAGCTGATAGTATTTCATATACTTCGCATATTTGGACCGGAGCCAAAATAGACACAAACATTTGTTAACGTTGCGTTTTAAAGTTCATTTCAAAAACTTAAAAAGTTGTAAGTTGATGGGAATGCTACCAACGTACCTAATAAATTACTAAAGATTTGAGCCTCAGATATCGCGCGCCCTCTGGCTAAAATCATTACCTGAATATTCAAACGTGGCCTATTTTCAAGAGTGCAAGGATAATTCTTCGGGATAAAAATCGAAACCAGGTAACTGGCCAACATCTCTGATCAGTTATCTATCCAAAGTTTTCGGGGGACTCGTTACTGATAGACTAAGGACACATCTTGAAACTGGTAACTTTTATCCGTGAGACAATTTGGTTTTTCAAGATTACAGTCGTTTAAAATCGCTGCTGCACACCCCTCTCAGGAAACTTCCGGGGCGACTAAGTATAGGCTGATTTGCCCTGGCGTGTTTTTAAACATGGCGGCCACGGTCAGCTGTCCACATCATTTGATTTTCCTACAAATGTTTGAATATCTTTGTTGTTTACCGTCTGAGACAGATCAGGTCATACCTACCCACAAAAGCACAGGTGGTACAAGTTCATAGCATTGAATCCAGCCGTGAGGTTGTTATCATTAAAACGCCTCAGGGCTCAGTGCTTGGAGAATATATGTTTATTGTCTTTGCGAATCTTATTGTACTTAAAACTTCGGTGGTTAAATTCTGTAAAAATATAGTCTATGCAGGCGGCATTTTGTTGTTCTTTCGTCTCACATCTCCCAGGTTCAAAACAGATATTACCTATGATACCTACCTCTATGATAGTATACCACTCTGGAACATGTTGAAATGACTACCGAGCCACTCAAGTCTTTTTGTCTGGCAGCGAATTCAAGTAAAAAGGGCCTTGTTTCATATACCCAGAGAGATTCATTTGGTGGCATTCAGGTTGAAATACTCCAGCCTATTAAGTGCTTTGGTTTAACTCTTATGCATATGATAAATCGAAAAGCTCATTTATCAATTGTTGTGCCGTTATCTTGGCATTTTGAAGACTCAATCAAATTGGAGCTCCATCTGAGTGCCTCATCCTTGAACGAGCCATTCCTGCTGTCTTTATGTTAGGCACACTCTCTCTGGGATGAGGATTACTCGTAGACACCCCGCAGGGGGCAAATGATCCCAAACGATGCTCTTGAATCGATATTCGACAGAAGCCGTAGTTATTTGCTGTTCTTTACGCGTTTCCCAAACTTCTTCCAATTGATAAGGTATATAAAATGCGAGTCGCTTTTCTGGGATTGCTTTAAGATTGCTTTGCCTCTTACCTCGGTCGCTAGTTGCTCTAATCGCTGTAACTCCACGCTTGTAATGCTCGTTTTGAAGGAGTGTAGCAAATATGCTCTAGCCTGGTGTTTATCATCAATTTGGTGTTTCCTCGCTCGCGAAGTAAAAGCATTGAATCGTGTCAGTAAGTTTACGACTGAAATACGAACGCTTGTAGACACAATGTAGGGAATGTCAGTTTGAAACTGCGTCTTTTTTATCTTAGCTTACCGGCATTCATGTCTGTCAGCGAACATACATTTAATGTAGGTATTATGCATACATTACGCTTGAACATTTTTTCAAATAATTGGAACTTGATGTCCACGATGATTGTGATATTACTTTATCTTATGTTTACAAGTACTTCAGCTATGTAGAACTTCCAGTTCCGTCAAAAAACCAATGTAAACAATGTAGACAAGCGCTGGAAAGGTAAACCAAGAAGAATATTTCTTATGTAGCTCACGATCGGGGAGCATGTAATAATCCTTTTTTGCTTTTAGAAAAAAAGTAGGAATACTAGCATAATTTGTCAGCCATAGCAAGAAGAACGAACGAAACAAAAAAACAAATGAATGGGACAAAACTTTGAACCCTTCATTCGAGACAAACTGAGCTTGCTCTGCCAACCTTATTTGTATTAAAGTAATCTGTACTAATCGGGCAAATATATATTAATGAATTGAATTATTAAACAATCGGGTGCAATCAAATACAGCCGATTCTACTATCGAACAAGTGAACCCTGGCAAATTGAGTTGGTGAGCAATAGCAGCTATAAATTTCTGTAAGTTTCTGTATATATACATATATATTGAAACAATTTTCACCTTAAATTTACCGGGTTACAGATTCTACACTGCATAAAATCTATCATCCCAAACTATGTATAGTCTATAGATACTCATGTAGCCGTCTGCATACAACGTACACAAGAGGAAAGGACTTGCGTTAACAGAAACGTGAAATCAGACTTCTGCTGTTACCCTAGGGAAATAAACTATAAACAGCGAATTATTATTCTTGACGTTGCAATGAGATCTACTCTGAGCTTAAGTGAACAAAGAACGGTCGAACTTGATACCATTCCTTTACTATACAACGAGAAATTGGAATAGTTTGCACCCTTTTGAAAATAACGAATAAGATTAAGCTTCGTAGGACTTTAGGAAGGTTGAGATCATAAGCGAATGTCTTTATTTTTACTTAAAAAAAAGTCTACTACGGCCTGGTACTAGTACCGAGTTGAAAAATAGAGTCTCCTCTGATTAGTTAAAAATGATTTTTGCCACATGTGTTGCCACTTGTGGTTTTAACTAATTTCCAATACATCAAAAGTAACAATAGAAAACATTCAATCGAACATTTCTAGAAAATATGAGCGCCTCAACCAAATTTCGCAACCTAAGTCCTTTGATATATGATAGTATCCTCATCTATCATCCTGTCCAGAAAAATCATTAAAATATCAACGTATATTTTGGTGGCCGACCCCTAAATGTATACCCATGTATCACTGTACACAGGCTTCAAATAACCTCTTTTTGATATTAAATTAGCTCCACCGATACGAAAATTGTGTATGTCGCACTAAATAGTAATTGTGTTTTTAACATCGAAAGGAAAGATGGAAAATTCTCAAAGACAGTTGTAACTGATAGGGTTAGGTTATTAAATAGGTTTTGGACACCGTTTAACTTACCTCCTCTTGACGTGCATGGATCTGTTGACAGCACCCGATTTAACATACTTCACATTTATTGAAGGCACAGCTTTTAATCTTATCTGACCAAAGTTATAGAGAATTTATACCTAATTAAGAACGACAGATATCCGCCACCATTATTTTCTTCTCGTTGTGTTTACGTCCTTGGTTGTGGTAGCGCGTACCTCAAAAGTATGAGCAAACAAAGTATATTATACTGGACATTTTTATTGACACAGACTAATTGCAACCAAAAGTAGGAGGTTTCTGGCATCTGTATGACCACAGAGCCTTTAAGGTGAGAACTTTTTCAACCACAAAACGTTGCAACGCGTGGCGCAGTCTACAGGTAAGCAGAGCCCACTTTGCTATTGCATTTACAAGAGCCATAGCGGTCGGTTTCTATCGATTGTAGATGTCTTTGCTAAAGTCGATGCATCAGCTGAATAAAAAAATAGGTTTAATAGGCAGCTTTCTAATTAGCCTGGTAAACAGAATGAAGGTTTTGCTGAATCTCTTATATGGTCAGAAATGCATTGGAATTCGCGTTCGCTTACCATAACTTTACAGCTCTGTTGTATGCACTGTACGTGTGTACGACCGTGCATGGCCAAAAAGACACAGTGAAACGCGTTAAAGTGATGAAAATTATTGATTTGATCTTACAATAAAGTAGTATATTTTAAAACCACATACAACGCCTGTTGGACAGCAACTATAACTAACCACAACAAAAACTACGGTAATGGCGAGTCACAACTAACGATGATGCTTCAACAATGATGATTGACGGCCTCCAATGGAAGCTAAAGTGAAAAGTACGGGGGAAGAGCAGCGAGAGATTAGATGCACGTCAGGAATTATGACCAATGTGACAGCATCGACTAGCAAACGGACAGATGTTTTATAATCAAATTATCTGGAAACTTTGAAAAAAGAGGGAGAGGAACACAGAAACAAAGGTTTTTCTCCCACCCCTATCTGGTCCCATCTACCTTCCCCATTCAACCACCTCATGCCTGTCTCATACCATAGTTAAGATTCTCTTTTCTGGCCAATCGCATGGGCGTGACTCTCCGTAATATCCGCTATCTGACTTCGCTCGCGTGTCCGGCGCTCATCACTCCTGCAAGTGTGGTTTCATAGCTATTCAAATTGGCCAAGGATTTCTAAGTTTTGTCTTGCAAGGATCAATGACCTACAAACGGAATAACACTGTGACACAAGCTGCCAGATCGGGTACGTTATCTAGTTAAATTAAAAATTCAATTAACGACAGATTTTAGTGTGTCTGGATAAAATTAAACATTGGATTGGCAAATCTCATAATTCTGAAATGATTCAAAATAAGACTTTACATTAAAATTAAGATAAAGCCTTTTTTTAAGACCAGAGTTGATTGGTACTTGATTATAATTTACATCCTACTAACGGCCAATTTGCCATCTCGACAAACTGCGTACGAGTATACGTGTTCAAATTTGATGATATAAGGTTTCGATGGTTAAAATGGAACAATCAAAGAGTAATTTTTTTAAAATATCCGTAACATTGAATGCGCTTCAAATCATTTTATGCCTTAAATACAAGAATAACCATAGTATCTGGCGCTACGAAATCATAAGAAGAGCATGTAACTTATACCTGAATCCGCACGCAGTGCATTTGCGCGTATACGATGTATAGAATACTGTAATAGATTAAATATGCGTAAAATATGAATAACTCACAGGCGTTTGTACTTTAAACATTTGTTTTCATTCAAAAATTGCGTTTTCTTATGAAACTTTTTGTAAAAATTTAGGCAAATGCATGGCATTTAAAAGTAAATTAACTTGAATGCATATGCATATAAATTATTATAATACATGTTACATAAAACATTATAATGCAATTATGAAGTGTTTAAAGCGAGTATACAAAATATTGCAAAGCATCTGCAAGAGGCAGGACAGCGCTTGCTAGACAACGATTTTAACTTGCCTAATTTCTCATAATATTTATACTTATGTTGAGGTGCATAGTATGCTACAAATCTTGCGACCTAACGTTATGTGCCTGGTATTGTCCTGCTCTAGAACAACATGAATTAGTTGGTAATTAGCAAAGGCTGACCTGCTATTTGTTTTATTAATTGAAATATATTTGTACATTGCGTATCGCCGTATGCTTTAATAAAAATGCCGAATTACCTCTGTTCTGGCTTTTTAAGATGAATTTATAATAGAAGTCTTGATAGTTTTCAATAATAGATCTACTACAACAGATAGCCACATGATAGACTTGGAGCTGATCACTAGTTTATTACGGAACTTAATTAATACTTTACATCTTGAGTAATACTTTGCATCATTTTCATAAAGAATTAGGTGGTTTTTTAAACTCATGTTGTATACTGTTTTTAGATAAATATGATTTAGAAAATTTTTTAACGCTTTAGCAACCAAATCGTTCAACTCCTAGTAACATTTTTATCTTACAACCTGTAAAAAGCACATACTTTTTCACTTCGTTCTCTGAGAAAAAACACTTCTTTAATACAAGGAAGAACCGGAAAATGACTACATATACCTCATCTCTTTAGCTAATTCCGAAGTATAGCGTAAAATTTACATAAATAAGTAGTCAAAGTCTACCCTATGGCGCATTTCGACCCTAAGGCGACTTTTTGCCGGTCTGAGAAATTTACCCGTGTTAAGAGCGGGTTACCTAATGGGAATATCTAAATTGTTGTTTTACCTTGCGTCTGTGTACATTAACATGCATCTGCAAGAGAAATGTAATATAGGACTGGAATGTGCAAGCGCTGTATATGTGCAGCCTTCGAAAGACGTGAATTCAGCACTTTTAAATTGCCGAAGGTGCATTACTAAAAAAATATTGACTCAAGCTTGGCAAATAGAATTTTTCCAATGGTTCCGTAACACTCTTGAACGAGATGAATAGTCTCCCAAAATGGTCCTGTATAATGGCAAGGCAAACTTTCCAATTTTGAGTTATTAAAAGCGAAAAACGCGTCCCTCTCGATTACTACAGATCTGGGACATTTCAGACAAGCAGGCGATCAAAGATATAGAATAAATGTGTGATGCACAATCATGATAAGTGTAATCGTAGGGCTTACATTACCACTTGACATTAAGTGGACAAAGCTATTTAGGGCTCATAAAAAATCAGTCGGATGCGTTTCTTGATATGTACAGCTGGCATTTTGCTCAGCGTATCCTCTACGCAGAACAAATACCCGCAGCATGGCATTCGCTATGTTATGCAGTATGCTTGTACGTAATTCTCGGGACGAATGATTGCAACGAACAGCGATACCAATTGGGCGGAATGAAGGCGGGTCCTCCTATCAAAACAAGAGATTTCAAATATCTTTTTTTATAAGAGCATATATACCATTTCGTGACTCCATCAGAAGAACCACTTTAAAATAGATGGAAAATATGGTTTGCCTGGAAACTAAACCATCTGACAAATGGTGTAGGAAACCTTTTGCAACAAAAACGCTGCTAAAGAAAAATGTTAATATCATATATCTCTTTTTGTGACCCTTCCCAATCAGCAAGTAAATTTATCTAAAAAATTGTGAGGGCGCTCAATTGAGGGTTGCTATGGCAAATTGATTACACTTTTAAGAGACCTCCGAATGTTACAAGAACGGGAGTTCTAAGGACAATACACTCTCAATCTCGGTTTATGAACGTAGATAAAAATGATCACATAAACACATATAAAAATATGATAAACGCCTTTTAGGTTTTACAGAAAATATAAAGTCACATTTTTTGCTTACTATTATGGATTCGAATATCTGGCTGTAGAATCCATATTGATGAGAAAAATCAAGGGTAGTGTCTATACTTCGACACACAAAAGATGTATCAAAATCTGACTGCTACGTCAAATATGTAATAATTGTATGAAGGTTAGTTGCTATTTCGCTTTACCCAATCAGTCTCTGAAAAAAAACGTAATAAAAAAGCAGCTTGCGGACATCCTATATATAGCGGTGCCTAAACCTAATCAGGAGAAAGCCATATATCATTTTTGAGGGACATCCGTTCCCGTTATGAACTATGTGTGTTCTCTATACGAAGATAGGGAAGTAAGTGCATACAAGCAGAAACGGTCGAGCCTCTGAGGGCGTATTAATAATATAGGAGGCTAAGGAGCTCCCTCATTTTTATAGTAAAACGAAAGTGAAATCACAAGATTAACATAGCTCAAAATTTTCTAATGTTATGCTTTTTATTTACCGCTACCAGAAAAACAAAGGTAGCTTATCAAAGAAATCATAAATAGCCGACTAGAGATAAAACGATAAAACATTTGAAAATTTTTGTAGAGCCAATATGCTGAGCCACATTCTAGTTCAAGTTAGCGTGCTAATGGAAATAAAAATTTTACAATCGTTTTTTGTTGTGATGTGTGACGTCTATACAAATATTTTTCAATAATAAACTGCAGATCTACAAGATCGTAAACATCTTCGGCGAGCGTCGTATCAGAATTCCTTAGAGTTCAAAGACCGGGTCACGGTAAATTCTATTTATATCCTAATCAAAAAGTGCACACAAAAAATATAACTGACATGGTCTGGAAATTTTGTATACAACAAGCATCGTTAATTTTGCTACTGCAAAATTGACATTCCAAAACGAATTTATTTTCGCACACCTCAAATTCTCTTTTTCCAGCTCCTAATTTACCGTTTTGAAGTACCACAGTTGAACCTCCTAAATTACTTTCAGTGCAATTTGCCTGTATTTAGGCAAAGGCAAATTAATGTATAATATAATGCGTCACGCATTCTAATTATGCGCTGAAATTTCGCTTGATCAAAAAGGCGCCCATTACGGCTGTGAAACAGACGAAAATTTACCCTAATTTGTCCTTGCATTTAAAATATTAAGGCATATTTTATATTCGAATCATAACCAGGCAGTTCCGCCCTATTTTACATACTTACAGGGCGTTAAAATTTCCATAAACATATAATTATGAATGATAGGTTGTAAATATATAAAGCTAAGTTTTTATTCTTAATGCTTTGATTTTTTTGTCTTGATCTCTTATATAATTAAATTATTCAAAACGGAGCAAATAGAACACTTGTATAACTGATTCGGCAGCCGCTCGATTTTAATGGATGACGATGCACGATATCAAAATTACTTCGAAAAAACTGCGATTATTTTGATATATTAGACGTTAGCTATACCTTTATTATGTTATTACTACGTAGTAAGCGACTCATGTTCAGCTTTAATGGAAAAGCAAAAATGAATTATTCACATTGCAGCGACTGTGATTTGTGCCAAATCATGGCGAAGGAAACGGATAAGTATCCAGGTTCGACCCATGCATGTTCTGGCCTAAGGTAGTTGACAATACTCAATTTTAATACTGTTTTATAGAATTTACGGAACAATGACCAAACTTTATCTTAAGAATGATGTAAAGGCGCCAGCTTTTATTAGTCATCAGCTGGTTGGCTCATAAAGCTCACTTTTCTTCCTAAGTTTCTTAACTATTCATCTATTAACCAAGCTTAATATTTTCCGAATATGATCCGTTACTTTACCTTTTAAACCTATAGAAATATTAGCTGTTTACGGTGTACCAATGGTATAAGGGTTCCTGTAAGCGATCTACAGTCTCGCTTTAGTGCTATTTGAGTGACTAAACTTGAAATCGACGATTTTATATAACGTGTGATGAATGTTCGTTGTCAAACTAGCTGCAATTATTTTGTTTGCAACACATTGTTGAGTGTACGTAAGTGGCAAGTCGGTATACTGCATATGAAATTATGCATCGTGGCCCTCTGAAGGTTTGTACACTACATCAATGCCTTGTGCGACTGGACGTGGGCTAAGCTTAAGCACGCAAGGCACTAGTCTCCTTCATGTATATATATATATATATATATATATATATATATATACACATATATATGTTCTAAATCCGTAATTGCTTTTGCACTATTTCGAGCATCGCAGGCACACAAAATTAAATATTCGAAAATCTCGAAGCCAGTGGCTTGGTGTATTCGCGTGCACTTTGCTATTGAAACAGGGATGCACATTCACGATAATAATTTTTACCATTGTACCATTTGTATTTATGGGATTCATCTTATAAAGCGATAAAATGGATTGTATACGAAGAGTCACCACTGCGGCTAAATTTCTACACTGAGAAAACAAAACTGTACCAAGACAAAGTTAGAACGTTAGTATTGCCTTTAATCGCGAGCCATCTGTAATCTATCAAATAGTTAATGCTTACTATGTGATTCACATACGCTTGCACAGGATAAAGAGTGTGGTTGACCGATCAACCAAGGCATGATTTTCAAAAAGTAAAACGCCGGCTTGTCGTTACCTGAACTTCCGTCCATTGCTAAGGGAGAATACTTCATAAATATTTAAGCCAAAAACTCGCAAAAAACCTACTGTGTCAATATAGGGGTTTAAATTGGCTAGGTTTCGTACATACCTATCAGAAAATATATATATATATATATATATA
>MNPL01004332.1:6501-23922 GCA_002081605.1 Tropilaelaps mercedesae
AATGACATGAAAATCCAACTTGCTAATTAAGTAAACTAAGGCAGTTGCATATAAATCGCCATTTAGGGTAAAATTAGTTTCCTTTGAAGCTCTGATTGAAATTTTCTTCGTCGCTTCTTGACCATAAGGCGTCAAGTGTTGAAAAAACTCCGAACCATCTCACTAGAAACCCGCCCAGGAAATACAGTTTGAAATTAGAAACGTGTTCGTTTATATTAATCAAAACAGTGTAAATAAAAATAATTTACTCTTGCTTAACTAAATTATCTATTACAGTGATGTAAATTGTAATATACGAATTGTAAAAGTTCAGTGACATTCTAAGAAACCCTCCGTAAAGCAATTTCGTCATTTTAAAGAGTAAATAGTAAAAATCGGCATCTCCGTGATCTCTTTCTGTTGATGATAATAACTCGGCATGACAAGTCGTATTGTTTTAGCTAATTATTAATCAATATTTCTAAAAGTCACACCATATGATAATTTTTATATAATAGAATTATTAAATCAACCAATAAAACTAGGGACGACATGCCCAAATTCGTTTCCAAGCTTAATTGAGTTACTTCGTCTACAATAATCCGAGGAGACAACTAGGGACACCACCTTTTATTCGTCCATTGATGATGAGCAGAAGGAGCTTATTCACCTGACGCATACGCGAATTCTAAATAACTATAACTTATAAAAAATTTGCGTTGCGTTATGTAATGACTGCACCACCAGCCTACTTAGACGTTACTATTATCGCTTTTTCAGTTTAATCGAATAGGGTATATAAATTCAAATTCAACAGTTTATATTTTAGTTCTCTAACGATTTATCTTTTGCAAGATATTTTTTTAAAATCCGAAAAATATTTGTTATATTTTGAGTAACTTCAAACGTGTTAATTACCTAACTTCTTTTTCGGGACAGCCGCTTCTTCTCTGCACTGCACCCAACGTTTCAGATACCGTATGTTGGACTGCAGTTACGAGTTATAGGGTAAATTAAAAAGTCAATATTTTTATTCAAAAGCATCGACGGTGAGTATTTATAACAGGATCCAATCTGATTCCGAGACACAGTCTCCGCTAGTTCGCCAGTGGAGATTTACCTTGTAAGTTTCATCCGAGTCTTACGTGTAAGGCCTTCATCAGACAATCCCATATCGTGCACACTTTTCTTATCTTTATAAGGTGGTTTGTGGAAGCAGTATCTATGAAAATAAACAAAAATAACCACAATAACCACCGAAATCGTTTCGAATTTGACTATAAACCTACTGAAATAGAGTTACAATAGAGTTAATGGAGTAGACAACCTTGCGACAATCTTACCATTAAGCCTAGCACGTGCTGTACACCGATAAAACCTACGCAGTATTTTGCACAGCTTTCATTACGGTTATTATTTTCGAGGCCGATGAGGCGTATTGAATGCCTAAAACTTCGATTAAGTATAGGTGAACTTAGAAAACAATCTAAGTTATTCTTAGCGGTAGCCATCTAAAAAACTTCTAATTACCTTCTTACTTGCGTTTATTCTTTCTTAAACACTGTTATATATATATATATATATATATATATATTAGCTCGCTCTGTTAGTCCTCACAATACCTTACTCACCTTATCCTACGACAATTGAATCTATTCCTTAATAAAACTTGATGATTATCCAGATTAGGCTTTTATATATTTTCATTGTGTAAAACAAGTTGGTCCATACAGCATTGGCTGTGCATAAGGGCTGACCTTCAGTAAATTAGTATATTGCGCCCAACTATTTTTGAATTTAAGATAAAGTAATACATACAAGTAATTTCTACAAGATCAGTCCTTTATATAGGTACCACTGGGATAGTTGGAATAAACAACGTCGACTTGCACTAGAACTAGTATGCTGTGTTGCACCTACAAAAAATTAAGGCATATTTAAGTAAAGAGTCTTGCATAACGTTTGTGCTCAGCACTAGTTTTAACGAAGAGCTAACCTAAACAGCTTGACGCAACCTGTTGTTTGTTTCCCTCTGACTCTGTTTGCACACGTGTGCACTACGTGTACACTAATTATAGAAAGTGCTCATTATATCAATTATAGAAAGATGATATGCCTTGTTGAATTACGCACTCGGTTCTATTTAGCAAGTTTTCTAATGTACTGCTAATAATCGCTTTCTCGGACGACATACAAATAGTAAAGTTAAACGTCGACTGATTTAATGATTGAAAAGAAACTCGGTAGATCTTCTATATAATATAATTTTTCGCTTTTGTTCAGCACAAAACCAATTTAGATATAATTTAATTATTTCTTCTTCATTAGATATTACGCCAAGTATATATATATATATATATATATATATATATAGATACATATGTAACAATTTAAATTAAATTCAAATCTGAGTTAATAACTATATATCAATTAGGATTTGAACGCATGGTAGATAAGTACATCTAATATTTTTTATAGCTGACCATTAGCCAACATTTAACGTCCACGGTAGCAGTTTTTGCCTTACTTCGTAGGACGGACCCCATATAAATGTAAATGCGCACCGGCGGAAATCGAACCCGTGCATCTACGTGTCTCCTCCGGTCGCAAGGCGCATACGAATGCACCAAGCCACCGAGCTCGACAAATAAGTACATTTAGCCATTAGCTTTCGCAAGCCATTCAGGCGGGTCGAGCCCTGTTAGATGAATCCAACTTGTCGAGTTTAAAGTATTAAAGTAATATAGATTAATCCAACTTAGCAACTAAATTCTTTTAGCGTTTATAAATGAACAAGCATACTAAAAAAAGATGCTGACAAATAATAGGGCAGTGCCTGTATTATTGGCTCAACGTGGCCATGCAATGACAACTTGAGCGAACAACATTATGCGCCCTATGCAGTTGTAGGGATTCGAATACAACCCTGAACGCTTTATCAATTATACACGATTTACTGCTGTGTGTATTCTATTCTGGCTGTACTTTTCTAAATTACAACTAACTCCGATCCTACTCACTATTAAATACGGGCGAGCGCTATCTGCAATAAACTTACGGTTCCCTTAAGCTAGGAATTACATCTATCATATTCAACGAATCACAACCAACAAGTTTCGGTTGATGGTTCCACCAAGTCTTATACTTTGAAGTTTTCTTTCACTTAATTTAAAAACCCGCTTCTCGCCGTTGAGATCATGCAAATTGCTTGCTTATGGTCTGGATTAATTTAGTATCCTCGACAGTATAAGTTTAAAGTTAAAATTTTACTAAAATGTAGAACTTCAAAAAGCGTTTGTCAAAGCTCTATTTGGAAATCCTTTGCTAACTACTCGGCCGAAGTACATATTCAATTTTTACTCTCTTCAGTTTGTCTATTCTTCAGTGTTAAGACTATGTGCTAGATAGATATCAATTAAAGGTACCGCGATAGTTGTGATATTTGAAACGCCAGAGTAAAGCGTCAAATTTCACGTTGTATAGCTAATACCCTCAATGCTATAGGTTATCACGGATTATTAGCTATAATAAGAAAAAAGGCACTTCCCTCATAGACGCACAGCGTTACATTGAAATTGTTTCAAGGGACAACATTACATGCAATAATCAAGCTGTATCATAAATCAAGTGAATCCCATAAAGACAAATTGTCTTAATCGTTCGACGAATCAGTATCGAATAACACAAAATATTTACAATAGCCATAGTAAATAAATACAGACGGAAAGACAAAATTATGGTTTGTGAACCAAGAATTGCGAATCTTGCTGTACACCACGAAAACCATGGATTGTGATGGAGGTCTGTCTAAAATAGAAGCCACATATATTTCTTTCCCAAAAATATGAACTCGACAAAAAAAATCCGTTCAAGACCAAGCTTAACTTGCCGCCTTCAAACTGTCATTTTTTACAGTGCAATTTGAAAATTTCCAAGACCACACTTACAGCTTTCGCTATTTTTCTTCGATTTGAGCCAAATAGTGACTTAGATGATGATTTTTTAAGGCATTATGAAGGTTTTCCGAAGCCACTAGTGAGCCGCAATTATCGTTGAAAAACACGGGACTTCGGGGGCATTTTTATATTCCGTTTTAACACTTCCACCGTCTTTTTATTATATAGTTACGGACTTACTCATTCTCAAGCAAGGATAAACCGCAAAGGATCTATCAGAATCTCCTATTGGAATACTCCTAGTTGAATACCAATGAAAAAAACGAAAACATTTGTTTGTGAGGCAAAGCACGAGTGAGAACTTTTCAGTACAGACAGCTTAATCAACAGATATAATTGTAAATATAGTCGATTTTGTCAAGCCGCATGTTATGTGCGGCGCTTTTGGAATATGGCATGACGATATGACTCGAACATATAAAGTTCTGTGCAAAAGTGATATCGATTCTAGCGATAGCGATTTCGAGATCAATTTGATCGACCGGGTGGGTCATTTGCCTATTTTCTGCTATCCTTCGTAGAAACTCTAGTATAGGAAAAATTACTTACCTTATTCGAATCAAACTAATGGATTTCACAAGGAAGTTGTAGAAGCTATAACCTGCATTTACATCGTGCTGCATAAAATTACCATCCGGTACGCCACATCGAACGACCTCGACATTGCAAAAGTTACTGGAAGAGTTTTCTAGAAATATTACATTACTTTGTTCGGGCGCTTTAGCAATGCCATCTTCATTATGCAAATAAGAAGAATAGTTGTTCAAAAGATAATGATGAAAATGATGCCAGTCAAAAGCAGGAGTTCTAAATCGGTTAATGATATACTATTTACAATATTTGTTTGGCCTCTCTTAAAGCCATTTCATAGGCTCATTTGAAATCTTTTGTATTAAATTTGACTTTGTTAAGCAAACTATTGCGTGATACCATAAAACGAAAGCTTGTGAACAAAAAACTCAGTGCATTGTATTTTCACGAAACAGTGGATCGAAATTACCCATAGGTCCCAAATTAAGGTTTTCTGAAATGTATTATTACTTTGTCACAATATGTTGCCACAATTCTAATATCACGGAAATGCAGCTAGTTGCACTTCGTATGTCACAGAAGAAAGCTTTGATTAAGTATCGACTCACCTCTCGCGTATTTGCCATAGTTAAAGTTAAACTGGTTTCCTGCTACAGCGAAGAATAATGAGATGGAATCTGTGTGATTTTACATGGCGTTCGAGCAAGTATCTTCTAATACTTGTTCGCTTATGTTTAGTCAATGGTTAGTACGATAACGTTTTAGTAGCGCTATACAGATACTACTGTTTATTCTATAACCAGTTTTTAATATCACAGTTCCGTTTAGATGAATGTGGTGGTATATTATTTTTGTGGAACCTTTTTTGTTAAAAACTTCAAAAGTAATGTATTTGCAAATCTTGACCACGTTACAATATTGTGATTAGTGCTGGTCGTAGTTAAATGTGGACAGCGTGGATCAAAACAAGTTAACTCTTATTTTTGAAAGTAGATAATGTTAGTTAGTCAAAACGTTTTATCCAAGGGAGCTATTTTACGACAATTAGTAATTCTATTTTTTCAACGTAAAGTTACCACGCTATGTTAGAAACGGTTATTACATTTTAAATAAAAAATAAAGTTTTTACTAGAATAGTGCTATTTCGACTGTTTAAATTCGTCAAACAGTATAATTGAAATGTATCTAAAGGTAACTCATATTGTACTCGTCCTCAACTAAGCAGTGGGCAGCTCTTTTTTTCGTAGTTAGAAGGAAGATTGGAAGGAGGGACATAAAATTCTATGTCCTATTCACCCCGGCCAAAACAGTTTTGGTTTCCAACAATAACACAGGCTAGATAAGTAAGCGGGCATTTTAATTATAGGTTCGTTTCCATGTGTACCAAGAAATTGTCACTCGAACTTCCGAGGCTACATTTGCCAATTTCATTTGCTTTGCGAGTATGACACACTTGCTTTGATTTTTCCTTCTCTTTGGCTTTGACAATGTATTTGCCTACACTAATAGTATCTTAATACCATTGTCGAAGAAACAATAGGTGACTAAGCTACTATAAAATTTCTACTTATGATTTCTACTTATGTATAGCGAATGCACTGGATGTCTTCTAAAACAATATTTACTGTTTTTAGAGTTTTTGCATATATGTGCTTACGAGGTATCAACCCAAGCCCAGATTTGGATTACAAAAAGCGTCCCCCCACAAAAGGATTGCATACGAGGATTGTATAGGACTAGTACGATTTGTTTAATAAATATTTTCCTTTTTAATATTTTTATCAGTCAAGCTTCTCTTACATAAAAACGTTATCGCGGTTTGGTCATAGCTATAAATGGGCAAATAGATAAATTATGTAATTGCCTTGTAAGGAACAAGAAGAAACCCTAAGCCTCGATTTTGGCTCGACGTTTTTATAAGTTTGTTATTTGTGTTTCACTGAGAGAAAAGTTGAACTACTGTTCAGCCTGAAGCAAAGCAATTTTCATTAGCTAGCGGATAGAATAGAATGATGAACGATTGGGCTCGGTAAAATCTTATGGTTGAAGTCACGGAATTGAGTAACATCGCAATAAAATGAAAAAGACATAAGCGTTCCCACCAGCGTTAGATTCTGGCAACACAGTCTTTCTACCTACGCAGTGTAGGCAGCTATGTTTTTGCGCTTAATGGTTTGGGCAATATATAATATAATAGTTTCGATCAATAATGCCATATAATAGTTTCAATCGTAATTATATGAACCTTCACACTATAGGCATTGTTCAATGTGCGAGCTCTAGTTGAAATTTTTACAAAACAATCGCATCAGAAGCCATAATGTCTTAGGCTGTATGTTTTGGACGTGTCTGCGCATTTAGTTGGCTCATTGTTAAGAATACGATTTGGGTCTATCAGGAATATGATTATCGTTCTAGCTGCACCAGTCCGTGGATTGCAGTTTTCACTATCTACTACATTCACAATTGGACCTCACGATTTCTTAATTCTACGAATGCAATCATACAGCCATTTTTACACGAAGTTCGATCCGTCAGATCTTACGACACATAGCGTGGGCAGCATAACGTGCGAATTTAAACCCTTACTGCAAATAGAAAATTAATTATTTCAGGCTATTTACAAAATTTGATTGAATATTGACTGCATGGCTTGTTCATAATGAATCGATTTAAGCACGATCACCTTTACAATCATGACGGATGGCTTTATTGCAGGTTTTGTCAATATGTCGAAATTACAGTAAAGTTGTTAGGAAAGTATAGTCCAGGGTTTTTTCAAATAATGATGATTGCCTGAACAATCAACTGAAATTTTTCGTAGGTCTTCAATGGGCTCCGTGTTTGGCCTCGCAGCATCTTCTTTTCTGCCTATGGCTGTTGTTCTCGCTGGTCCTATCGACACCTGACAGTGCTGTACTATTCTCCTCGATGACTCATCTTGGATTTGAGACACTTGAAACTATCGAACAACTGGCGGACGCCGTTAGAAAAAAAGCTGTTGTCTGTATTTGTGGCACAGACATTGAGAATACTCTACAGGTAAGTTTGGAAAATACAAGCCTCGACAAATTCTTACTGAATCGAAATTCTCCACTTCTAGATAATGTGTGGTATAGAGTAACATTTTAACCTTTGCTGAAATGAAACAATAGCCTCGTTAGCCTCATTAGTTTTTTGGAGGGTTTTGATGATTGATCACCCCTTCCCCCTCCGGATGGCTTAAAAAATTACGCATTTAAAAAGGGCACGCATTACTTCCAAGATTCATCCAGGGGCAATGTGTGTGCTCTCTACTCAGCCAGAGGAAGCTTCGGGTCCAGCGAGACCGGATTACCTACAGTCCGGCCTCGCCTGCCCTCCAGCCCTTGGTCCATCACCAGACTCTAAACCTTCACTCTGAACTCTTCATCTCCACAAAGCCAAAAAACTCTATGGCGTCTTTCTCCCTCATGATCTTTTCGAGCCACTTACCTTTTCCTAAAACTCCCGAAAACCCACCAGCTTTTTGAAAATCTCCCTTACAAAAAAACGCAAAAATCCTGATCTCCTGCTTCCCTTGGCCTAGACGAGGCTTCGTATCTTAGGATGGTGTGGTTGACGTTGTCAACAGAAAACTCTGTACAGCATATCATCGTAATGTTGGTAATAATATGGAACTGATTAGCTCTGTCACATGCCATTGTATGTTACGCGGAATAGAAAAGAATTAGTTGCAAGGCTTTTTAATTAAACTCAAAATATATATGTATATACGGGAGGGCGTTGGTATTGAAATGTGTAGCCGAATGCCGTTTGAAACCTCCAGCCTTTTTCCTTGTTATTTAATACAATGCTTTAATACAACCTGACCCATTGTGGCCATTGCAGACGGGTACATAAAGATGCAAAGACGAAAAAAGAAGTAGCGAGATATGACTTTTTTCGATATTTGTAGATCGTATTTACATACTGTCGAGTCGCAAACGTATTGTACGACTAACATCTGCAAGCGTTTGATGGCTTCAATACAAAGTTAGAAAAATGTCTTCTTATTCGAAAACATTTTTAATGGATTGTTGGTAGATATAGGTTTTACGGCACTTTTGAGAAGTTTAACATAAGCAAACTTAGACGTTCTGTCTATAGCAATAGATGAGTAAAATTTGCTTTCCTCAGTTCTAACTCCGGCAATATCAATATGAAAGTAGCAAATGGGATAACGTTTTAACTCGTTTTTTGGCCGGGAGTCTCCATCAATACTTGATAATCTGCTAATACTATGCTTCCGCAAATGGCAATTTCAACTGAAACGCAATAAATGTGAAATTGCTTTTGTAGAGTATATATAAGCATTTACCAAGAGGAAGAAACGTATGTTTACAGCATGCAAAAATTGTAACCACTTCATATTTGGTTAAAACTGTCGATTTCGGCTGTTTTCCCCCATATTCCCATATCCAGTGAATTAATATTCACTCAAGTTCAAAGCAAACAGTTGGCCTTACCTGTTTTTGGCGTCGTATTACATCTCCAGTAAATGAACTTTTTGCACTTGATTTCAAGCAGCATTGCAAATTATGATGATGCTCTTAGCATCCAGCGTATGAAATAAGCTGATTGTTGTCCACACCAAAATCTCTGACTTAAGATAACGAGCTACACATTAGTATGGTTTTGACATTTAGAATAGAGGCTTTCAATATGTGATTTGATATAGCATTGTCAATCGATTGCTATTCAATCGTTTTTATTCTTATGTTATTTTTTCCCTAATAGAATATGCATTTGTTGCTTAATGCAAACCGCACATAATAACATGTTGCTTCAGGTGTTTCGAGAATTCTTCTACATTCTGCAATATTAGTTTATTAGGTAAACTATACCTACTTCTGGAGAACTCATATATTGAAATAGCATTCTTTTATAAGTTAGTATCACACTGATCAGTATAAGCAGGTAAAACCAGATATCAATGGAGCAAGGATGATAGGAATAACCAAAAATGTACTTTAAACAGTTTTAAACCTACAGATTCCTCTATTCGTTTAACCCAGAAATGCGTTTAATATCCAAAGACACATTTACTTTCCGAAAAAATTCGGAGCCAGAAACATTGCTGATGAACAGGTTCGCTTTCGTTAAAATTATTCAGTTCACAGTGAGCCTTAAGGACATAGGGCCCTAACATTTGTCAGAATTGGTTGAGCTTATATAATTTCGTGGGCTTATCAATCACAATCATGGTGGTGTGCAGTACTACTTGAAAAAAGCTTGTACATACAATCCTTGTCGGCCATACTCTCCAAAAAACCTCAAAACTATCCATCTTCTTTGTGATTGGAAGCTGGTCTCCTCCATAAATGCTTTAAGTCTATTTGTCCAGCGTAAGAAAAGTCGCCGCCTCGATGTATTCATTAATTATTACGTCACTACCGCATCAATATTTTGTTGTGCGAAATACACATTTTTTTGCTATTATGCTGTTTTTATACTCGAATGAGTACTGCCGCAAACAGACGAATAGCTGTGGTTTCTGTTGAGCCTATAAGGATTGAGCTTCCCTAAACTTCTCTAAAGTCTTCTAGATTTCTACAATATTAGAGTTTTTACATTAATTAATTCTAACGTTGGAATTTCCCACGACGTTTGCTGTTCGATCGTAAGCGAACAACAACAAAGCAGGTTTTTTCCTAATTGACTAGTTTAATAATTTCGTTTCAGAAGGCTGGGCGGATATTACTATTTTGTGACGCTTTTGTACCTCGATAACGATACAGTTTTTTTTTTCACTAGTACAGGTGCCATACTCCGAAGTGATTGCAGAAGATAACAGGACCGAGTCTAGAAGTGCAGCATATTTGTTATATGCTGCGCTTCTTATCTATCATAAGTTCACTAAAAAGAACGGCTTTAAAAAGGACAACTGTATTGGACAATATTCAACATTCGTTGGGTCGACGATCTGATCTCTCGGCTCCTGTGTCTTTTTGCAGTCATTATAACGCGCAAATAGTGACATCGTTAGTAATTATCTTTGACAATAAAAAACTGTGCTAGACTCAATAACTTGGAGTAACCCCATAGCCACATCGGTTTTGTTGGGCAGACAGAATAATTGTTTATAAAGTTCTAGGTACACGGTTGCGCTGCACCTAAGTTTTTCATAACGGTCGGACTTTGAAACATAGTACCTTAAGGAGCTTAATACTGTCGTTGAAATAATTCCTAACCTTGAAAATGGTCCTATATAAGCCGTTGTGGTCGTTCTCGATAGTCGTTGTACTTCACCTCTACAGCTCATAGTAGTGGAAAAGCCTGGCTTAATTGTACCCCTTTATACGAATTACCTTTTTCACGAGAAGGGTGCTTCGAGTTTCTAGCCTTTGTACAACTGCCCTGTAAAACAACCTACAGAAGGGCCATAGAATGCCACAGCGTCAGTACCTGTGAAGAGGATTATGGTCTTCAGGGCTAGACCTGCCAAATGAGAAACCTCGTATACTTACCCATCCAAACTTTGAATTGCCGTACTATTTTAGCAAAAGACAGTTGCAACTGATACAGTGTTGTAAAACTCCTTAGCTACTCCGAATCACACTGTTAATAATCGTAAACCAAAATGAATTTTAACAACGATTTTTACTCTTGGCATTGGAAGCACCGCTTTGTAGTAAAATAAATGACGTGAAACGAGATACAGCTGAACGTTTGAATAAGTAATTCTAACTCTTATTATTATTATTAATGTTATGTTGAAGCGGCTTCGCCAGATCGCTCCTTTGCTAGCGTGTACCATAATTATAATAGCTAGTTTAACAAATTCTTGAATAGATTAAATGGAGGCAGTACAGCCTAGGATAATCCAGATTAGCTGAGATTACTGTGGTAAGTGAGAAAGCTTATTTAGGGTTTTAGGAAATGTTTAATATATATAGTTAGACAGCCTGATTGCCTTCAAATAATAATAACCTTTTGGCACAATGATTCGATGTGTTGCTCTATTGTCGTAGAACTTATTTAGTGCAACAATATAATTTCTGTAAGTTCAATCATTCTGTCAACTTTAAGTGTGGACGTGTAAGACAACCGCAGATGAATAAAAATAAAACGACGGCGTGCGACGACTGCAAATCTAATTTGTGTGGATCTCGAAGTCCATAATTATGCACAACTGGGTTTGTAATAAACATTTACGTCTTCCATGATGACGTGATGAGAATATTGGAAACTATAGTAGTGTATTTCAAGGCATCGAGAAAGTTGTTTGTATCCATCAATGTTGAAGACCATGTTTCTCCTGACCGCACTTCGTACCGAGTTTCGTAAAAAGCTTTATGCCGTATCGATTGATCACGCTGGATAGTTTTGCAAAATGGGTTTATGAGGAAATCGGATGCTTTGGACATTGAGATGTGTACGTTTCTTACAAATGACTCACTGGCAACAATAATCAATGTCAACAAAATAAGCGCCTGTCTACATCAGCAATATTAGATTTTGTTGATATCTTTTCCGTGCCGTACTGTAGAAATTGCTCAAACTGTTCATATAGTCGCACAATTCTGAAAAGCATATTCACGTTTCTTAATCTGTTCATAAACTGTTGCATTTATTTATCTATAGAAATAAAAGAAAAAGGAGACACATTTTAATTGCCTAAGCTATCAATCTTGGTTATACTGAACATACTGAATACACTATTACAATTTTAGAGGCTTACAAAAATGTGCCTATCGTCTGTAAATTGTTAAGAGTAAAACAAACCTTGAACCAATAACACAGCGATCGCAGCAATATCGTGCCACACATAAATATAGACTCATGACAATAACACGATTCACTTGAATTACTATATAGATTATATAAAAATATATTTATGGTATATGCTAGACATATGATGAGTAGGTGCGTTTTGAATAAAATAATATATTTGTCAGTAAATGTTGGGCATTTTTCGTATTTCCTTATTTTCTTGTATAACACTGGTATGTCCTCAAGTTTGTATGCAGCAATGAAAGCCGAAAGGCATCTAGTCCATAGTAGTCCAAAAATGTCTAAAAACGGTTATATTAAATGTAATTTACTAGATTTCATTATCAAACTTAGAGAATATATCAAAAATA
This sequence comes from Tropilaelaps mercedesae, assembly GCA_002081605.1. Taxonomy (NCBI): domain Eukaryota; kingdom Metazoa; phylum Arthropoda; class Arachnida; order Mesostigmata; family Laelapidae; genus Tropilaelaps; species Tropilaelaps mercedesae. The sequence goes on from MNPL01004332.1 coordinate 19,073, forward strand.
CATTAACTCAAGGGACTCAGCTCGCTGTCAGTAAAACTAAAGTTTGATCACTGCGAAATGAATTATACGCACACGACGTCTATCTTACTCTTTTTATAAATAAAATGGAAAACAATATTGCTTAAAGGGTTTCACTTGTCGTTTCATGTTTTTACACCAAGATCGAGTTGTTAATGAATGAATTAATTAATGAAAGCAGTAGATTAGTTAGTTTACTCGGCGCAACATGATCTTAAATAGGCAAACTCTTAATAATAAATAAATACATATAATTTGAGATTGCATAAAGTTGATTCAAAAAAGAAATCCCCTGTAAACTACCTGTATGGTGGTAGTACAAAATACAACATGTTCTAACGTGAATTAACTGTAGCCAAATATTAACTTGATTATCTCTCTGTAAAGTGGAAGCCAATCGATGATACGAAAAATGCGCTGCGCCGGATGCGAGTTTTGTTTAGTTTTAATAATTGCCCCCTAAATTTTCTTTTCCAAAGCCTATATTTTAATACTAAAATGGTTGAAATATCATCCTATTTTGTGCGTACACTTCATAGGCCCACCAACTGCAGTAGGTAATTTTCTTTTTACTGCTCACTTCGTCTTTGCTTCACTTGTTCATTGCGGTGATGATAGAGGCTCCTTTTCGTACAACCGGAGAGTGAATATATTGCAGTAAAAGTAACTTAATGTTCAGAAATCAGATTCATCGGGTCTTTTGGGTATCAAACCGCTTGCATGACATACGGAAAACAACATATATCAAAATAACTTGTTCTCATTTCCCTGAAAGGCGCTACATAAGGACCTTTCTGACTTTATTTATAAAATTACTGTGTGTTGAAGGTATCTCAAGCAATAAAGCAGTAAAGTTAGTCTGTCTAAGTTCTTGCCTAACGCTATTAGTTAATTTTCAAGACAAAAACTCAGCGTTCTGTATCATACTAGCATGATACAGCTGCGCAAAATGGGATAGTCTTGACCAAAACGTTATGAAACAAAACTTGTGGTGAAGAGTCACAAAAGTGAAATGTGATTTGAATTATTGATTAAAGTGATGAAAGAGCAAGCTCCAAAGTGGTTATAAAGCTAAATATTTACATAAGAATAATAATAATAATAATACCGTTAATAACATAGCTATTATTAGCTGTATGCATATATTAATAAAACACTGTCATGTGTTTCATACCATGATATACTGAGGGCACGCTTTTGTTACCATTAATAGCTTTCGAATACATTTAAACATATTAATTATTAGGAGTCTTTTTTTGCCTTCGGTCAGAGCCTATCACAACGTATTTAAGATATCAGTAAACAGAATCAATTTCTGAGACTGTGCCAAGTACTGACACAAACAATATCTGTTGTTAATATCGAGATACTGATTGCAAACAAGAGTGTATATCTTGCCGTAAAGATATTTCGCTCTATCATAGCTTAACGTGTTCCTTACTCGTTGCTTCGTCTTTGAGTAGCATGTTATAGCAGCGGGTCGCCCCCTAGAAGACATGCAAACTTAAAATTCAACTTATGTTCTTACTATCCAAATATCACTGTTTCAATAACCGAGAAATGTGTTCATATCACACTACCCCCACTGATAACTACTGTGCAGAAATAAAGATGATCTCTATGAAGTAATTCGCCCAGTTCCCCAAATTTTTAAATAATAAAATAGTCACTATGTCATTTCTCTGCGCCAGGCAATTTTCCCAATTGTTTCTATTCGTCCATTTAGGTCTAGATCACCTTAAAATATTTTGTGTAGGAAGAATATTTCAGCTAGTGTTGCTTTAGATTCGCTGGCTATTTCTTCGCCCGTCTTTGAACGTATGTATTAGGGTCGCTTCAACTACAGTGGATTTCCTTCACCTGCTAATACCCACACGCAATCGTCTCAGTTGACTAACTGGCTCTGAATGCATAAATGCATTTTTTGTTTCGCTTTTTTGTTGGATCGTATGGCAAAGTGCACGATAAGCTCGAGCAATCTAACTTAACAAAAATATAAGTAACGCAAGTTTACATTAAATAGCATTAAAGCATATATTTACTGAAGGATGGTGTCAGGAGGCTGGTGAATCAGGCTAATTTTCGTTATATCCAGTGAAAGCCTATGCCAAAAGTACAAATTTCGGCAAAAAACAGCCCCCATAAAGATTTAAAAGAATATCTGTATGCTATGCATAAGCATCCTAGGGTACGTAACCGATGTGCTAGTTTGACGGTCGTTTTTTACTTATTACTTCACTAGAGGGAACAGCTTTGCGTTGCGCTTAAAAACACGAAGGACGTCTTGAAGGTCTTAGACGACAAATTTCTATTGGGACAGTGGAAATTTTAATTCCTAACCAGAGTGGTAATGAGAACTGATTTATTGATCTTTTCTAGTTCAAATAAATACGAGCGTTTTTTATTTACAGGCGTATTTCACCTTATTGAAAAAAAAATTCCGGTCAAAAAACTAAATATCTCTGAAAGGTTTTTGCTTATTATTAACGAAGTTTTGTAATTCACAAACATGCAAATGAAACTTCCACATGCATTGCCAATTCTGTATAATTTTCAGAAGGTACATTGAGGGATAAGTTACACATAATCGTTTTTGTTATTTTTAATGATTGCTTTTTTAATGTTCCGAGAAAGATTAGTTCTAAATTAATCGGGGTCACACTAACTTTACAAGAAAGGTATAAAAATATAAAGTCGCGTCACTCTGCGTGGCTACGCCACCACCCTTGGACCTTATAACGAAAGAATATCGGAAGGGCACAGACTGAAATGTCGAGTTAGACGGCTTGTAACGAGGGATAGGGGCTGGTAACTACGAACTCCATCGACAAAGCATATAAGCTCTAATTTACACCAAGACAATTTACACAACTAGACCACGTCAACAAAGCATTTCCCACATCTGTGGCAAAGTTCAAAGTAAACCTAATCATCTTTATAATATAATCATTATTATCATTATATAATAATGATTTTAACCAAATAAGAATAATAATAATTATTGTTAAAATTCTGCATAAACTTTTCCGGCGCATTTTACATACCCAGATATTTCTCAAACAAACTTCAAAAATAACGAGTTTTTTCGTAAAGCATCTCATTACTTTATTTTTTAAATCATCTACTTTGTCGTTTTTATCCATTAATTTCATTCAGGGCCACCCGGGGACCATTCCTCGCATTCACTTTTTCGTGCAATTTTTGTGTTTCTTTTCCGTGGCGACAGTCACCCGTACGCCCATTGTGCGTTTCAGCGCAACACTTCACTTTGCTGTATATCGCAACACGCGAGGACACTCAGTCAACCAACCCTTTTTCTTATCCCTTCGTTATATTGCTATCACCCAAACTTGTCGCCTATTTTCCATGTCTTTTCTTATTTTTATTGTTATTTTTGTTCAACTCATATGCACCGCTTCATCAGATTAATTTCACCATGAATCATTTTTCCACATCGCTTTGCCTCATCGCTTCACCAGACGTGTTCTCTCTCCATTTGCGAGCATTCTTTTTCTCTATCTCTCGCATTTTCTGTCGTTTTTACGCAGTTTCAATCGGTCTCATCGTAGTCCTATGCAATCTTCACAAACTGATCATACCCGAATAGTTTTCAGGCGTTTAGATTTTTGTATCTAGACGATCAAATGTTGTCAAACCACGTGTCAATATACAATGTGTATCTCCCAAGCAACCTTCTCATTCTTTCTCGATATATCTACGCTAATTATCATTGCTGAAAATAACACGATTATAAATATGTACGTCTACGTACGCTCTATCGCGGTTATTGACCTGAGTTCAATTCAACCGCATTCCATATTCTCCACCTATTTACTTATATTCATATGCTCATCCGTTAATGCAGACATTTAATTCGTGGGAGCCACCGTTCGTACATTCCGCTCCATTCCAAAGACACAAAGTCAAAGTTCGTACATTCCAAAGAACACACGCATATACCAACGAACTTACAAGCCAAAAACCAACCAGCTAATGTACGCCCTTTAAGATACATTTGCTAGCCTTTTGACTTACCAACGATTGCCCCCTCAGGTGTTCTTAAGAGACTCAAATGAGTCAAGCTATTAAAATTCTTAACCACCTTTGCCAAATTTTACATCAAAATAATCCAGCATAAGCGGTCAGTTTTTTCAACAAGAGAAAGTTCGTTCTATTGAGGATTAATAAAACTTCCAAGTTCGTTCACATACCTCTGCATTATTTATTTCGTGTCTCTTTCTTATAACATGCATTATTCTTGTTTAAACCTTCCAAGACAAGTTGTATCAGAATAAGTAGTGGAGGCTCCTAATCTTTCTCACATTATCGGAGATATGAGAGTTCAGTTTTTCGCCGAGTGCACAAATGTCCATATTCTCCCTTTGTTTTTTCTCTTGCACTCAGCCGCTGTTTTTATATGCCTAGTTTTTGTCTTACGAGTTTGCTCCACTACTTCTAGCATACCACTTCTTTCTCCTCCCGCGTTTTCATAATCCATAGTTTTTTTTATGGATCCGTTTCACTCCTTACTTTTTCCATTCGTTTCATTCAACAACTTTTTGCTTAATAGGCAATTCTCTATGTGAGTATAGCATTCAAATTTACAAGCTTTACTATGTGGCGAGGAGACATCAGCATTGATAAGAGCACCAGTGCATCTCAGTGTTTACTCATTCTCGGTCTCGAGGCAATTTCCGATTTTGTTTCCATTCACAATTCATTCTGTGTCAATGACTTATAATAATAGTAATAATAATTATTATTAGATAATAATAATAATAATAATAATAATAATAATAATAATAATTATTATTATTATTATTATTATTATT